>JANHGC010009690.1:106457-129220 GCA_027560395.1 Boaedon fuliginosus | reverse complement strand
GCTCTGTCTGCCTTAAAAATAGTGGAGATGCCATGGTGATGGCTTCACAGTACTTCACAAGGGGGCTTCCTCTGACTTGTGAGGCTGTGCAAGAGAGCAGCGTGAGGCTCGACTAAACTATAAGAGATATAGAGCTACTATGCATAAGGCCCGACTAAACATAGAGCTACTTACATCCAGAGCTTCACACACAGTACAACAGTGTGACTCCTGACTACAGGATTTTCCTGTCTGATACAGCATTCCGATAAATAAATACCCGGACAAAGCCAGGTTATCGTCTAGTACAAAATACAAAAGTAAATAGAAAAGCAAGCGGGGGAGGGGAAGAGAAGTGAGGAAAGATAAGAAAAAAGAAAGAAAGAAAGAAAAAGAAACATAGACTTCCGACTCGGTTACAGTAAAATAAGGCACTAACATCAAATCACAACTTTTTGCTTTTTCATAATAATATGAACAAGCCATTTCAGTAATGGCCTATCAATCTCCTCGGTAAAACCCAAAATCAAAGTTTCATTCTTTTCCACATCAAGCACGAAGTTCAGAAGCAGTCTCCATGTGGAAACAAAAGTATGTTTTTTTCTTTAATCAAAGTAGTCAATTTTGCCATTTCAGCCAACTCCATCAAAATCAGCAGCTAAGTGAAGCCTTTTGCTCGCTTGTCCACATTTCTGAACTTCTTGAATGTAGGGCGTTCATAGCTTTGCTTACTTTCTTACATCTGGAACAAATAATTACTTTTAAATGCTTGATTTCTAAAACCATTTAATCTTTAACCAGACCAGCACTGAACAGCGTTTAATTTAAATCTGGTTTAATTGCAAGAACCGCTCTTGAGGTTTTGTTACCCTTCATGAGGAACATATTACTTTAACATCCCCCTATGAAATGTTAATGAAAATATTCCAGAAATGCATTAAAGATTCCTTTGGCTATACATTAACTGTGTACAGTGAAATAATTTGCATTTTAAAGCAGCAGAAAGCAACCAATAAGCTCATTGAATACCCTCTTTGAGAAATGCCTAAAGCTGATAACTTGTGTTATCATTGTGATGTGTTTGATTTTGGTTTAGTGTGCTGTATGGTCTACAGTCTAGTTACCACTAGAGTGTAAATGTTTGGCTTCATGCAATTTTAAATATTTCTTCAGAACATTATATTCTCATTTTAAAAAATGTTTCTGTAATAAGGTATTGAATAACCTGTGATAGTTCATTATAATTATTAAAGTTGGGTTTGAGATTTATGTTCTCAAGAGCCACCTGCTGGTGAACAGAAGTATTTTACAGAGCCACTTTAAAGAAATATTTGGAACTGATACTGTAAGCTGAAGATAATATCTGTATTGCAGACATTCTGTGAGTGTGTGTGTGTGTGTGTGTGTGTGTATTATACATACATACATACATACATACATACATACATACATACATACATACATACATACATACATACATACATATAATATGATAGCAACAACTTCATTATCAGCTTGCTTTTCAGCTTAAAAACAAGCTAAATTCCAACCTATTGTGGAATACTTCTCTCAAGAGAAATTCAGTTTCTTTCTGCAGTTTTCTATACTAGTACCAGAAGCTGTCTTTCTTGGGCCTGCCTTCAGAAAACATTATTCTATCAATGCAGAGTTATTATTTTATATATGTAAACAGTCTTTACAATTATAGTTTTTACAAGCTTTTTCCAACCAAGCACTTCCCAGTTCTGTTGGACTACAGTTATATTTATTTATTTATTTGTTTTTATTTATTTGGATTTATACCACGCCTCATTTCCCCGATCAAGGGGAACTTGAGGCGGCTATTATATTACCTACAGTCAATGTAACAGGTTGTACATTGGTTGATAAATGCTCCCTGCAAGGTTGCAGTTAAATGTTTCTTCCTGTTGTTTTCTGTACATGATTGAACCTGAAACTCCTTGCATGTCAAGTATGTTCTAAGCCAGTGGACCCCAAACTTATCTCTGGAGAGAGGTTTTGCCAAGACCGGGGGGGAAGTGGTTTCATGTGCTGCCTACATCCCATGGATGGGGCTTTGCTAGTTTGGTCTGGTTTCTGGTATGTCGTGACCTAGTGCTGGTCCACAGACTGGGGGTTGGGGACCCCTGTTCTAAGTTGCAGCTCTTCTACAGTATGAGTATGAAATTCAGAGTTTTACACACTCATAGCAGCAGGTTATACATTTCCTGATGTGACAGTGGAGCTCATTTTCTTTAATGATGTCACCCTCGAACACCAGTCAGTCTGTTTTTTTCCTTCTTCATACGCTGTAATCCCATTGTTGTTCAAACTATTATTGCTAGTCCTTCGTGTTTAATGAAAACTTGGATTTTCATTATGATCTTCCTTTTCTCAATTTCCAATTCTTTGGAACAGAGCAGCATTTTCCTGAGGTGATGCTTGGTGAAGAATTTCTTAGCCTAAGCTTGGACCAGGTTTGCAGCTTGATATCAAGTGACAAGCTCACAGTGTCATCAGAGGAGAAGGTATTCTTGATTTGTGTCTTCTGTAATATGGAAACAGAGCTCGACTGTGTAGACAGAAGAGAAAAGAAAGATCTGAGCATTCAGAGAAATGACAACTTTCACTAGCTGGCGCATGGATAGGAAAATAAATGCTCTTCTTTGAGAAGAGCCTCCCCTGAAGTTCCCAGAGCACAGATATATTACCATAAATAGGGAGTGATGTTTCTTTAGGTATTTGGATCCCCAGCTAATTAAGGTTTTAAAGATTGGCACAATTATGTTCAAAAGCATCTGTAAATGGTGCTGTCCAGAAATAACACAGAAATGGAATAAACTCCAGCAGGCTTTGAAAGTCTCTAACTTAAAAAAAGAAAACCCAGTGTGCCTAAAGGCAGAAGACTTCTATGATCAGGAAAGGGATATACCAAAATGGCCACTAATGAAGCTGAAAAAATAAGAAGGCATACAGATCAAGGCTCACAATTTAAAACATTGCTAAATGAGTATTTGATTAACCTTTTGTAGAAAGTATAACAAGCTGGATGGAATGCAATTAGTGTCACTTGCAATTTAATGTCCCATCTCTAATTTACACTGGCTGAAGGATTCGGGTTTTTTAAAGCGGCACAAGCATACAAATGTGCGCAAGAGCCATCAGCACCTTTAATCTGGACATTTCACTGGCGACTTCTTCCTACTGCATATTCATTAAATGAAGCTCCTTTTTTCATTAACGTTCTTTCTGATGCTGTCAGATTATATTTAGATCTCCAGCCTGGAGGTTCCCTAACAGGTGCAACTCCCTGTATTGAAAGAAATTTGCAATTGATTGGATGATTTCAACACAAACCAAGATTTGAGATGTACAATTGTTATAGATATTTGACTACATTTGTGAACTAGATTATTTGATTTTCTTTCCCTAACTCCCGTTTCTTCTAAACTAAAAAGTAGAATTTCCAATTGTTGGTGTACATCATTGTTCATTTCATAGAACTCAGTGGTTTTTCCATGCTTCTTTTGTATTGCCTGCTGTCACATTCTGTATACTCTAGTATCCTCTTTCCTATTGTCTTTTAGAACACCATAGTCATGCAAAAGACTCAGAACAGGAAAATTAAGTACAACTTCCAAGCACATTTTTGTTCTAGTGATGAAATCAAAATATGAATATGTATTACTTATGATCACAATCGAGCCCAAAGTTTCCATTGCTAAGCAAGACAGTTGTTAAGTGAGTTTGCCCCACCTTTCTTGCCACAGTTAAGTGAATCACTGCGGTTGATAAGTTAGTAACATGGTTGTTAAGGCAATCTGGCTTCCCCATTGACTTCGCTTGTCAGAAAGTCACAAAAGGCAACCACATAATGCTGGAACACTGCAGCCGTCATACATATGAGCCAATTGCCAAGTGTTCAAATTTTGGTTGCATGGCCACGGGGATGCTGCAATAGCCATAAGTGTGAAAAGCGGTCACAAGTCACTTTTTCGATGCTGTTGTAACTTCAAACAGTCATTAAATAGCTGCTGTAAGTCAAGGACTACTTGTATTGCCCTTGAGGTTTTAAATTAGATTCAAAATGCTGACAGTTACAATGTGTACTTATTGCACGTGAAAACAAATTGAGATCTCTCTGAACTGGAAGTGTGCTACACAATTTGAAATCTAAAAGTGTGCAAAGTATGGCTTATTTAAACAACTGTATTTTCATCCTGCACACAATCACCTTTTTTCCCTGCATTTATAAATTTTACGCCACTATCCTCTGCCTTTTAAAAAGTGTTTAACTCGTTTCTGCAGACTTACTGTTCCATAATTTATGAAATCATGCTTCAAAATGTGGGTTCTGTAATGACAAATTAGGTCCCTTTTAGATAAAACAAGTTTTGCTGTTTGCAGGTCTTTGAAGCTGTCATTTCGTGGATAAATTATGACAAAGAATCTCGCTTGGAACACATGGCAAAACTGATGGAGCACGTTCGTCTTCCTCTCTTGCCCAGAGACTATCTTGTACAGGTTAGTAGTCATCAGATCTTTGCTCCAGGTGCTTCTTTGTGACCTGACATCCATTCATCTATCTCCCTTAGGAATTATAATCTTTGCAGCCTTCCAATGCTTTTTTCACATGAAGGCTCAGTTGGGTAGAACAGGGACTTCATTTATCTACAATAAATGGTGCAAGAAAGGCTGCCGTTTGGTATTCTAATGATACATGAATTTGGAATTTTTAAACCAACTTCATGTTGTATAGGGTTTTTTTAGTGGTGTAATCACTGAGAGATCATTTAGGGTAGGGGTGTCAAACTGGATTTCTTGGAGGGCTGGATCAGCATTGCAGTTATCCTTCATGGGCCAGCCTGGGTGGGGGAGGAGATGGGACGGATGGCCTCCAGTAGCATCCTGCTGGCCAAAACGGGACACGAGGGGCTGCGGGCAGCCCCTGCGTGCCCTGTTTTTGGCCTGGATGGCCTCCCGCAGCACCCTATAGGTGTGTTAGGAAGAGAAAGATGTGTTAGATGTGTCCAATGCCTTGAGGCATTTGTAAAAACAATAAAGGTGGGATACAAATACATAAATGCAGTAGCCTGAGTAGTAATGGGCAGAATCTGGTTGTCCCTCCTTTAAGAGCTGTACCTGTTGCCATTGGGCTTCTCAAAACCTTTTATACCTTAGAATTTTCATATCTACTTTGCTTTGGTGGAAACTTCCTGTTTAATAAGACCTGGCTGGGGAAGCTTGCTGTAGGTTCTGGCTCCAGAAGTATACTGTTTTGGAGTGACAGAGGCTCAAATATCTCTATGTATGAATGTACAGTATGCTATTATTGTTCTTGCTGCTGCGAGTTGCTTTTCAGAGAATTTATTTTCCAAGGGAACGTATAGAATAAGATAATACAGATTTCAATGTTATTTATTAACATTGAGCAACTTAGTCTTTTCCCAAAAATTTGAAACATTAAGCAAACACTGTTAAAAAAATAAGATCATAGACTACAAATTAAACTTTCAGATCTTCCTAAAGACATGTAGAGGTACTGTTTGAGTAATTTCCGATATAGGAGTACTAAAGGAGTAATAAAAAAATTCCTCACCCTTGTGTCTGCTACCTGGCTGCAGCTTACAATTTCGTAAATAGTCATTGGATAGTTTATTTAGGTAGCCTTAGGATTTTGAAGGTAATTCAGATCTTTCCTACTGTGCACAATTTGGCTTTCCATGCCTTTTCCCCCCCTCTTGTCCAAAATCTCTTGGGTATTCCATTTTCAGTATTGCCCTTAGCAAATGTTAAGATGTGTGGACGTCAACTCCCAGAATTTCCCAGGCTGGGGTTTGAAGTCCACATATCTTAAAGTTGCTGAGGTTGCCAAACACTTAATGAGATAAGATTGTAGCACAATTTCGTGCATAGAATATGCATCAGTGCTAACTTGAAAATAGAAGTAATATTGCAAGGAATGACACATGGGAATCACTTAATGAACTAGATGTTGAATAGGCAGAATGCCCTATAGCTTCATACTGTTACATCTAAGTCCTTTGGAACAGATCCAGCAAGCTTCCCTTGGCATGTATTTTTTAATGTTCACCACCTATGTTCATTAGTGAAATGCAGCCATCGCGCAAACCTGTTTTGACATTTAGACAGTTGAAGAAGAAGCTTTAATCAAGAATAATAATACATGCAAAGACTTCCTCATTGAAGCCATGAAATATCACTTACTTCCTCTGGATCAGAGACAGCTGATAAAAAATCCTAGAACCAAACCAAGGACGCCAGTCAGTCTGCCAAAGGTAAACAATGCTTCCTTGTTGAAAAATTCAATTTTAAGAATTCTAGTATATACAACAAACACTGCAGTGATTCCAGCCCAAGTGTAAAAATATGTTGCCATTGTAGTCCAGTAATTAACACTTTTTCTACGCAAATGTTTTTTTCTATTTAATATTGATTCAGACTTAAATTACCCTAAGTAATTATTTATCCTGTTATGGGATAGGTACAGTGCAAAGAAAGCACAAAAGAGAGGATTACATATAGTCTTCCTATAGATGTTAAATGTCGGCATGTTGTTGGATGACCATGAATATCAGTTCAGATTAGCCAACTTTTGGAGTAATTGTTTAGTTTTGGGCAAATGTGAATTTTTGAGCTTTTTTGTTATATGTATTATTTATTTATTTGATTTCTATAGTACCTATCTCAAAAAATGACTTACATAAGAATGCAAACAAATATTAAACATAGATTTAAAATATGGAAATATTGTTTTTATTAGCTTGATTTCATTTTCATATTGTAAGTTCCTGTGTGTTAAGAGTACTCTCTTCTGATTTTAATCACCACTTCCAGGCCTTCATAGAATTGTCATATGTTTCCAGGCTGTTAACAAAAACCTGTGTTCTAGATTCTAAATTACTGGCCTTTTACAAAGCAATATAGTTTATTAATGCCAAAGTATAGAGGCCTCATCCAAAAATAACAGCAACAACTTCCTGGCTGTACTTTTAATTTTGATATTTTGCATATGTCAAACTCCCATGCTTCTATTATAAAACATTTTTTCTGGAGCAATTTTTTTTTACTCTATGTAATGCGCTCAGCTGTTTTGGAAGATAATGCAGTTTTAAGAATTCTATTTTCTAAATGTGTATTTAGAAAAGGCCACGATTCTATGGGATTTTTTTTGTTACAATAATTACCGTTTCTTTCTCACCAAGATAATGATTGTGGTGGGTGGGCAGGCACCAAAAGCCATTCGAAGTGTAGAATGTTACGACTTTGAGGAGGAGCGATGGGATCAGATTGCTGAACTTCCTTCTCGGAGATGCAGAGCAGGTAAATTTTATTCTTTATAATGGTATCAATCCCTATCAATAACACTAAATAGTATTTGTGCTATTTGCCACCTATAAGTAGTTATGTAATATATCCATCACCTTATTGCCTTTTTGAGTAAGCAATATTATGCAAAGTACAGAAAAATGGTAAATTTTGTAAGAAAAGAAATTGGACACAAGACATCAAGACAATCAGCTTATCCATTCTTTCTTACAACTGAACCACTTTAACCTGCTTCATTTGTTATGGTCGCTCACTTTTTATACTTAGTCTACCTTCAATCAATATTGATTCATTGATTCATTCTATCTGTTTTACACAGACTTCTTAAATAAGCAACTCTCAGTGCATTCAACATCTGTGTTGTTCATGACACATCTATTGTTTCCTTATAATAAAACAATTTGCTCTTATAGACAGCAATTATTGCTTTTATCAACAATCTGCATACTACCTACACCTTTACCACCAGCATTTGCACATCTTAAAACGTCTTTATTTATTTCTCCATAATTAGCACATGAGATACACAGATTCAGTTACTTACTGTAATGTTTTATTTTTGACTTCATGTTCTGTGTTGAACACAGCTATCAGTAAATGTAAGCTTGACATTTAATATCTTACTTTCTGGGGTTTATCAGTCAGCTGCAGAGTAGATGGAAGCCGTTCTGGAATTGAAAATCCTCAATGGCTGAAAATCCTGCTTGGATTTCAGTAGGGCGGCCTCCTTGTTATCTCTGGTGGCTGGCTGAAAAAGCTGCTCATGGAGTCCAGGCTTCTTATCATAGCCACCTTTAACAGTTTCATTTTACAAAAACAAGTTGCAAAGTCAGGCCTAGAGGTTCCATACCATTCTTAAAAAATAAAACTAGTAGTGCTTTATCTATTTATTTCAGGAATGTATGTGACTACTCATCTTAACTAAATAATTCTGGGGAAGTAATAAAACAGGTTCACAAATGACACATTGATGTGAAACACTACAAAGCAATAGCAGTAACAGATAGATATATACTGCCTCATAGTGCTTTTACAGTACTCTGGGTGATTTACATTATCAGCAATTGCCCCCGGGTCCTCATTTTACCAACCTTGAAAGAATGGAAGACTGAGTCACCCTTTGAGTTCTGTCTGTCAGAATCAAACTCCAGGCTATGGACAGAATTTGCTTGCAATACTTCATTCTAACCACTCTGCCCCTAGGACTTCTTACATAATTACCTGATTAAAAATAACATTATAGCACAGAACACAACAAAACACACATACCAGGTTTCACTAACATCCTGGCCTCAGTGCCTGAAATCTGCCAGATCTTCCGGACCATTCAGACTTCAGTGGAAGGTGGTTCCATAGGATAAATGCTGTGACAAAATAGGCAAGCCATTTGGGTCCCACTGGATGACATTGGTTCCTAGAAGGGTCACTAACTCTGCCAGGTCTGATGAGATGGGCAGGAACCAGAAGAGACAAGGAGTCTTGCAAATAACCTTCCCCTGAGCCATGCAGGGTGTTAAAGGTGAAAACCAACACTTTGAAATGCCCTTGAGAACTAGTGCAGTTCATTAGCAGTGGTGGAAAGGGAGCATATCCACATACCCAAGCAGTAAGCCTCAGATACACATGCTACTGCTTTCTGAACTAGTCCTAGATGATCACCTATTTGATGAGTGTATGCTTTCCAAACTTGCCTGCTGCTCTCCACCCCCCCCTTCCCCCCAATTTTGAGAACCACTGTAATGAACATTAATAATAATTAGAATTGAATTAGCCTCTGCTAATAAGTTCTCTAAGTACATTACAGCAGCTGCTGAAAGCTATTTAATACACTGCGCTAAAATCTTGCTGAGCGTAACCAGCAAATATGCAATTGCAGACACTTGTACGTCATTAAAGTTCATCAGAAATTACAGGTGCTTGTTGAGACTACTCGGGGTCCAATCAAGATTTATATTTGTATAATATTTGAAATAACTCAATACTGGTTGTTATCAAAGATATCTGTTGACTGGTGGATTATACCTATTGAATATAGATCATGTCAATGCTAAACGCTGCCAGAAATTGATAACACAAAGGTTAACCGAGTGAATCATGCAATCAGAAGCTGTTAGATGAAGAGACACTCCCTTGTATTACTATTTTTTAATGATCCCTCTCCTTGCATGTAAGAAGTTGGAATAAGAGTTTTGTGGTAGGCAAAGGTTGATTTGCTTAAAGCTTTGCTCTCTTTTTCATTTATTTTTAACAGGGGTGGTATTCATGACAGGCAAAGTCTATGCTGTGGGAGGTTTCAATGGCTCTTTGCGTGTTCGGACGGTCGATGTGTATGATGCAGTGAAAGACCAGTGGACATCTATAGCTAGCATGCAAGAGAGACGAAGCACTTTAGGAGCTGCTGTGCTCAACGAGCTCCTATACGCTGTTGGTGGATTTGATGGAAGTACTGGTAAGTTGATGCACAAAAGCCAGCCCCAATGGGAAAATATTCAACTCTTTTATTCTTAAGACTTCCTTTTGGAGTAAGTTCCTCTGTTCATAAATACAAACTTTGGCATGCTATACGTACTTGTGTGACGCTCCCCATTTATTTTAATAATGATCTCAGGAAAATGGATGGAGCTGAAGCCTAATTTTTAAGGGTGACTAATTTTGGCATGCCCATGGGAAGAAAAACTAAATGTTTACTTAAGAAAATTAATTGCTTCAAATTGCCACCATAATGTAGTTAATCAGATTCTACAAAAACCCTTCATTGAGCTTCTCTTCCCTGTTAGGAAGTGGTTTCAGAATGCACGGTTAAGCATAGATCAATAATAAGAATTGGGATGTTATTCTCAGGGGTGGCTTCTTATTGCAAAAGCTCATGACGATTGCAATAGGTAAGGATAGTGTTATTGCCTGAAAAGCTTCCTGATTAGCAAAGGGACTCCTGCTTGCTTCCTTCCCTTTGTTTGCCTGAAGGGAAATGATCATTATGAGATGAATTCTGTGATAGGAAAACACAGTGTTATGTGTTTCCCCTTTTCATGTTTTCAAACTAGGTCTGGCATCCGTGGAGGCTTATAATTATAAGGTCAATGAATGGTTTTTTGTGGCGCCTATGAACACAAGAAGAAGCAGTGTTGGAGTTGGAGTTGTAGAGGGTAAGAATTGTCTGTTTTGAAGTCACTCATATTTTATTGTCAGAAATGCAACATTGCAACTACCAATATCACAAAATAACATTCAGCCAGTTAAACGAGTCAGAGGATTCTAGATATTTCTCGGTAAATACATCTCTGCTGTTCTACAACTGTATTTGAAAAGCTTAGTTAGTCACATTTTCCATGTTCCCATATTTTCTTATTAAGAGTGGCGTATGTTTTTTTATTCCCTGTTCCGGAAAGAAATCAAGAAATTAGTGAAGGAAAGAGTTTCTGAACTGTGTCATGTAGGTAGTCCTCAACTTAAAACCATTCATTCAGAAACTATTTAATGTTACAACAGCACTGAGTGAGGGGAGCTTAAGGTCCTTGAGTTTCAGCTGATTTTAAAGTGTCAGTAACTAATAATGCTTCCATTCTCCATTCAAAATAAGAAAAAAAATCCTGAAATGATTGCTGCTTGTAGCTGGAGCTTTTAAAAAGCTTCTTGCTTTTTAAGAGTGTCTCATTGCCTTGATATTCCATTGGAAATGCCCAATAGACGCATATTATACCTACTGCCACCAAATTTGTAGATCTTCAACAAGCTTATGTCTCTTATGTGATAATCAGATGAGCAGTGATTAAAGACTGGTTATTAAATATTCACCATATATTTTCCTTTAATTGACCCTGTTGACGGCTGATGCTGAAATTCCAGGTAAACTGTATGCTGTTGGTGGATATGATGGAGCATCACGTCAGTGCCTTAGTACTGTGGAGCAGTATAATCCATCTACAAATGAATGGTCTTACGTTTCTGATATGAGTACTCGGCGCAGTGGTGCAGGTATTATATCCCAAATCATCGGTATTTATTTACTTAAATAAGACTTCTGCAACATATGCCAATATTTCCTTTTATGTTGTTTTTTCTCAGTTCTTTGTGTCAACCTCATTATGGCCAGATTGATAGGCATTCAAGTCAAAGCAGATAATCTCATAACAGGCTTGAGTAGATAAATATAGAACATCTAAAGCACGGGTGTCAAACTGGATTTCTTCGAGGGCCGGATCAGCATTATAGTTCTCCTCCCCAGGCTGGCCTGGGTGGGAAGTGGGGAGATGGGACGGATGCCTCCAGCCTCACGCAGTCCCCTGTGCCTTGTTTTCAACTGGACAGCTGTCTGCAGCACCAAAACGGTGGTAGTGGCCAAAACGGGGCATAGGAGGGTTTTGCGCAGCTCATCCGTGCCTCATTTTCGGCCTGGACAGCCTCCTGCAGCACCCTGCTGGCCAAAACGGGGCACAGGAGGGTTTTGTGCAGCTCCCCCATGCCTCATTTTCGGTCTGGACAGCCTCCTGCAGCACCCTGCTGGCCAAAACAGGGCATGGGGGGGGGCAGAGGCCCCGTGGGCCGATCCTTTGCTATTTCCACGTTGGCCCCATGAGCCAGATTTAAGCAACCCATAGTCTGGATACAGTCTGGGGGACTTGAGTTTGATACCCCTGATCTAAAGAAAAGTAGAATGTAGTCTTGACTAGTAAGTTGGGATGTTCAATGGACTTCTATACATATTTGTCATGATTATTGATGACTAACCTGAAGTCTGCTTCAGATTGACAATTTAGTCTAGACAGTATTAGGTTCTGTTAGTAGCAAAGACTATTGACACTGGATATGGAATATTTATAGCTACAGCAATTCCTTTTCACAAATGCCCTTACAGATGTCATGAACATGATTAGAACGTAGAAGCGACTTGTGTATTTGCTTCATGGCTAAGGCTGCTTCCAGAGAGTTGATATATTTAATATTACCTTAATTTTCTATGGTACACATAATGAAATTGATTACTAACAGGAAACCTCTAGTTGGCCACTATGGGAAGCATAGTAGTTACTGGCTATAACCTTTCTTAATAGTTAAAAATAGTTTTGTGCTGTTTTGCCTCTTACTTCCTCCCAGATTGGAAACATCGGCCCACTTTTGAGAGGGTTTGGGCAAGGGTTAAAGTTCCTTTCTTATCCTTCCAAATGCATAACATGACCGCCAAAGAAATAATAATAATAAAAAAAGAGCCCTGATGTCAATTCCCAGAGGCTGGGAATGGGTGCTAGGTAGCCTCAGATTTTCTCCCCATTCTAGGCTGATTTTGTCATCTTTTCAAAGTGTAAACAAGAAACAAGAAACCCAAAGTTATGAATGCTAACACTATTTTTATTATAAGGGTACAATCACGGAATGTTCCAAGCCTGTATGTGCTCCCTCTTCCCTCCATTTATCTTTATGAGAACTAGAGAGAGTTAAATCAAATGCTTTCTCCAATTACATTTTTGCCCTGCACTCAGATTTATTTTATCTGACCATTGTTTTTATTGTGGTTCTTCCTCCTGTTCCTCATGGTTATTCTTTCTGCCTCTTACAAACTCTCAATTTTGGGTAATAGTTACCCCAATGGATACTGTACAGTTTAGCGCACTGTAGGGCTATGCTCTTGGCACAGCGATTTATCATCCCTGACTGGAAGTCGATTTACAATAGATCATGAAGCTCCCTGTTTGGCTTTTTAGGGGTTGGTGTTCTTAGTGGCCAGCTATTTGCTACTGGAGGCCATGATGGCCCTTTGGTGAGGAAAAGCGTGGAAGTATATGACCCTGGAACAAATACATGGAAACAAGTAGCAGATATGAATATGTGCAGAAGAAATGCAGGTATTTTCCTCCCAGATTTCTATATCACTATTCAGGTCTAAACAAAGCAGTTAAGGTAAATATTAATACCAAGGATACACAATAATTAAATGTGTGAGTCTTTAAAGCACTATAGCACTTTTAGTTACTTTAGTAATAAAAAGGTCAGGATGTCTTACTTTAAATTAATGTTTGATTAAGTCTACATACTTTAAGTCCAGCAGATTTGAAAATATTAGTAAAAACAGTCTCAAATAAATGCAGGACATTTAATACCCTTTTGAATTACAGGTTTCTGTATCTTAGATTTGTAAAGAAATACAAAAAATACACACAAACAGAGAATATTAAAATATTTTAAAATCATATTTTACTTTTATAAATGTTAGGATAGTCTACAAGAGTTACAACTTAAATAGTGATAGAACTATGGAAATTACAGTAAAATGTAATTGAAAAGCACATGTACAGAGTTTGGTAAGAGAAGGGATAAAACTACAAGAATAAACATATTTATTTCAAAAGGTTTCCAGATGTCTGAAATTCGACACTTTTTGTCCTATAAATCTCATCATTTGCCAGGCGCCAGAACAAGCATTTTAAATAGGGTATACGTGCTTATTTTTAATTAATTAAATGTTAAACATAAGGGGGATATACAATAAAACCTTAGTTCGTGACCGTAATCTGTTCCCGGACTTCAGTCGCGAACCGATTTGGTTGTGTTCTGAAGCAACACAGCGCATGCACAGATAATCTTGTGCATGTGCAGAAGGGAAATAGGCACAGAAAGGCATCTTTCTGCACCGTTTTTGTTTGCCAATCGATTTTTGAATCGTGAACCGGTTCAAAGATTGGGTGGCTTTTTTCAGGAACCGAATTGGTCACAAACAGAAGTGTTCATGAACCAAGGTTCCACTGTAGTTCAGTTCATATTTATTCCAGAATGGATGCTGTGGTTAACGAATGAGTAACATGCAGGGCTTCATTCAATATTCATTTAATTCAATTTCAAGGCTTTCCTATTCTTAATAATTCTGGGCAGTTGACAGAAGAGGGAATATATATATATGCTTTTGCAAATAATTTGTTATTTTAGTTTGGTTTTCCAATTAGGAATGACTAGAATTATATGGATTACTATTGAGCTCTCATAAGTAACAAGAATTTTTAGATCCATTTTTCATTTTTATTATTTTTCATTTTTATTAAGGATTACAAACACAACTATTACTTGTCATAATCTGTTATGCATGCGCATGGGCGGGCTTTTCACAAATAATGTCTTAATGGTTAGAAAAAAACAAAAAAAAAGATACAAGCAGTCACTAGTATGACTGATAAAAATGTGTGTGATTTCAGTAAATTGTGAAATAACAGGTGTTAATAATAAAAATCAATTTTAAATTTGCCCTTCTGTCTTGCCATGATAGCAGCCTATAAAAATTAGGACTTGTGCTTGTACTGTTTTTGTCCTTTCTGTAGGTGTGTGTTCAGTGAATGGACTTCTTTATGTAGTTGGGGGAGATGATGGATCTTGCAATTTGGCCTCTGTAGAATACTATAATCCTGTCACTGACAAATGGACATTATTACCAAGCAACATGAGCACGGGAAGAAGTTATGCAGGTAAGCAGTGCATTGGTCTAGACTGGCATAGAATGACAGACAAGTTAATTATATGTTGTTTAACTTCCTGCTGTGGCTCTTGTCGAGTATTGCTGATAATTTTTCTTAACTGAATCTGATAGGATCCCAGATCTTAGCTAAGTGTTTGTGTCTTCATTAGATTTACGCACTGGCAATTTAGCATTGTGCCAATGGCATGTATGTAACTATGTAATCTGCACTAACAGGTATATTAAATTGTTCTGGGTACCCTTAATCTCTCAATGGCATGACTTTTGACTGGGTGGAATGATGCACCATATGGCACCAATTTTTGAACCAAGGTGCTTCAGATAGGTATAATGCACCCAAAATCTAGGTCTCATGACTGCTGAGGGAATGAAACATGGGAAAGCTGTGGCTCCTTCAGTGCTACTGGCTGCTGCAGTCACATGATCTTCATTTTCAACATTAAGTGACAGTTTTCCAGCCAGTCCCGCAATCCCTGTCTCCCTTCCCCACAAAGCAGCAGGCATTTATCCCCTAGAAAAGGAAGGAGGGAGGACAGGAACAGGGGAGAAGGAACTCCTGTGCACATTTCCTGGCCCATACCATCTTCTTTTGCACTTCCCCAACCTGTACCAGCCTTGTTCCATGCCAATCCCACACACCATCCCTGACTCCCTGGTGCCTTCCCAGACCCACGTGTATTCCCACAAATCCACCCCACTGTTCCGTGTGCCTTCCCCGACCTATGCAGCACCTCTTGGGTACACCACACACCCTTCCCAATTCACATGGTACTTCATGCAACCTCATATACCATGTCATATTTACACACAGCCCACATGCTCCCACCCCTCCCTGAGCAGCAGCCACTTCTCTGCCTGCTGCCCTTTCACAGTCTCACCTGGTTCATATGGGAAATCTTAGAGATTCTATCTCTCAAAACAGATAGAAGGGAGAGACCATTAAGACAGGCTCTAGAAAATGCTAATGAAACTCAGGATAAGTACGTGATCTTTTGACCTTTCAAGTCTACTGGCAATCATTTTGAGGAAAGGTCCTGTCAGAGCACATGACCCAGACCATCTGAACTATAATTGTCCAGAAATGTTAAGAGCCCAGTTGAAATCTACTAAATAAAATGACAAGCCAAACTATAGCTTTTGACTTTCAGCAGCTCAGTTTCTGTATCAGAATGTATTAGGGACACATCTAGGAATAAAATAAAAGACATCGGAAAAAGACTGCACTTTTTCAAAGGAAGTGAAGTTAGAATAAAGGCCCAAAAAAGAGATCTTAAAAAGGACTGTCTAGTTTTTCAAGGGGGATGAAGTTAAAGAAAGCTCTAATTGTACCCCATGTGGTAATTACATGATGGCGGTTGGAATGAATAATAATTTAATGGCAGCTGGAATAAAATTCTCTCTCTGCATCCACTAAAACTGCTGGGGTGCTTTTGGGATCACGGAGAAGGTGTAACTCATTGTAAAGGCTTGAAAAATATGTCTCACAATTTTTAAAACATCTCAACTGCTCAATGTCTTTAGACACAGTGTAAAGTATGTTTAGAATCATTTACCATTCAGGTCTGTCACTAACACGTGGTAGAGATGTTTCTCAAGCCTTTACAATGAATTACGAATTCTCCATGATCCCAAAAGACTGTATTTATCTATTTTTATTAAAAATGCAAATTCTCAATTAAAACACAACATATTTTTTTCTCTTAGCAGTAACTGTATAATAGAGTTGGCAGAGACCTTGGAAGTCTTGCAAAGCTAAGTTGGCCAATCACTGAAAAAATGGTCATAAGTGGAGGACTACCTGTATGGTCATTTGTATTGTTTTTCATTTACCATTTTATAATCAAACAGTATATTTCTTAAAGGAAGTGAACTAGCAATTTGTCATCAATTTTCTAGTAAACTATTCAGTGATTAATTTAACAACGGTGAGAATTTTTGCTGATTACTTCAGGACAGGGTACAATATTATGCGTTCAGTCAATAATAGCTCCCATCGATGGTAATACAGGTGGCAGAATAATAAGCCTGTTTGGAATCTAATTGCTGTAACAATGATAAACAAAAGAGACTTCATTTGTGAAAGACTCACTAGTTGAAGGCTCGAGATCTTGAACGTTTCTGTGAAGTGAAAATTAGTTTCTAATCAACTTGAATGGAATACATTGACTACCCATTTACTTTTCTCCGTTGCAGGTGTAGCTGTGATCCATAAACCATTGTGACACCCATTGGTGTGAATGCAACACAAGAAATGATGTCTTGTCTAGTTGTGTTTTGGAAGACACTGTGGATTTTTAATTGCCATACTAACACTGCACTTCTAGCCTGACAGGCATATATACTAAGAGCATCCCTTTCTTCTCAACATGCCACTGCTGGGAACAAATTCCAGAAATAAGGTGTTGCTTATTTTGTGGGTGTTCTGGTTTTTTTTTTTTTTGTGAGCTGTTTTATGTACAGCCAGGATTGAGATTGAAGTGAATTTCTCAAGAAAGAGGAAATGTTTCTCTATAGCTTGTGACTGGGAGAAACTTTTTTAAAAGAATTCTTTACTACTGACAGTGAATTAAGTATTAGACATAATTTTTACATGGTTATAAATACTTAATTACACCCACAGAAACTAGAATTTTCAAAACATCCATAAAAACTGTCTGGGAAGCAAGCCAGAAGTTTATTTGCTGTATTGTATCCAATCTGTGTACATACCCTATTTGACTACTGTAAATGTATAATTTTGGGTGCTGGAAGTATCCACTGTATGATTTTTCCCTTGCAGCAAAAACTCAGATTCATCAAATTGGCTTGATGAGCCAATTTCTTTGAACTTCAAAGAAATTTGAAGAAATTTGTGTTTCTTTGAACTTCAAATGCCCAAACACTAGAAACACCATTGAAATGCAGTGTTCTACTGCTTTTTGAACATACTTTTCCCCCCCCTCAAGGTTGACTTTGATGGAGTGGAGTGATGGGGAATGTAATATATTTGGTGGCAACCATTTAAAAACTAATCAGAAAAAGTAAGCTGAACCTGCAGTCTCTTTTTGGTACTGTGATATTGTGTCATCTTCAACAGTGTAGAATGATGGAAATATGCCACCAAATTTCAGAGAACTTTGCAACTTATATAATGATTTGGGGATTTCAGGTGGGACCATAAGCCACTTCAGGAACAGAAGCAGTAATATGCCAGGATGATAATGTACTGCCAAATACAAGGGCAGAGGGAATTTGGGGCGAGGTTTTCTGTGGAAATGCATCTTCAGAAGTCCAAAGGGGATATCAAGAAGACTGGAACAATCATCTAGGAAATCCCAGCTAAGCTTTGATTAGAAGGAACTGGATTCCTGCATATACCTCTCATACATTTGACCATTATAATCAGTTGCCCAAGATATTTAGAATTTTTAAGTGTCCTTCACTTCATCATTGTTTGACTCTTCTAGATAGAGCTGTCCTTCTAAATGTTATCCATACGTTTGCTGTTCTATATGTAAAAAAAAAGTTATTTGGAATTAATTTATTCTAAAAATGGAAAGGTAAGTGACTTCTCAGAATAGGGGAAATGTCCAGTTATACCAATTGTTCTGTATGCAATCCCATTCTAGCTATTTTTATTTTAATCAAGACTACACCACATGGAAAATAATTCTGTTGTCAAAATATATTCTTATTTGCTTCCATTTTTTCAGTCAGGTAACATCCCCCAAAGCCCCTATTTCCCTATTCTCCGCTATCTTTTTCTTGAATATATTTTCTGTTTTATTTTGATTTAAGAAAATCATTTAACTCATTTGTCTTGCTTTCAGTTTTTCTGTCCCTTAAAGCAGTTGTGAAACATTAGTGAAGCAGAAAATGCAATTGAACATAATTTTTAGTAAGTGTTTCTAAAGGCAAGTCTGGATTATTTTTTTATAAGGGATTTCTTTTTTTAAAAAACACTCTTTACATCTTCCTTTTTGTATATTGGCAGAGAAAGTATAGTACCAAAGGGTAAGAATGCACACAGAACAATCCTAGCTGCTGTTTAAAACTCTTTGAGCAGTAAACTGATTATTGTCTGTTTAACACCTGCTTTAAGGTAAAATATATGGCATTTTCTTTATTTGTCTTTCTTCCTTTTTACTAAGGTTGTCTGTCAACTAAAGAATTGTTTTTCCAACACTGGGAACAATAAATATATTGCATCAATTGCATTTTCTATCCGAGTTTGAGGGTGAATGAAATACAGCTTCCTTTTTTCCACGTAGGAGTTCCATCCAAGAACCATTGCATATGGACATCCTGTGGCAAACCTCTTGTTCTTCTGAGGAAGATTTGAAAATGCTGTAGAGATTTTGATAGGGCTTAGCCAGGCCTAGCGTGGATGTTTATTGCTGAGCAATAAATGAGTTGAGTTGACATAGTTTAGCTAAAAGCAAACAAGTCACATCCTGCCTGAAAGTTAAAAGAGATCTAGGACTTTGCATGTGATAGTAGTAAATAACAATCAATGCTTTATAAACAAATAGACATGGAACAGGATTTAAACTTCATATTTTTCGCCACACAAACCTCCCTAGAAGATCTAATGGACACCATAGTTTTTGCTCAAAAATCTGGTCTGATGATGTCTGCCATCCTCATTGGGCAATCATCTGGGTATGATTCTGTTAATCCTGCTTGTAGCACATGTGAATCACTCAACAGGTGGGAAATGCTTCCAGTAATCTGCACGTGAAGACCACAGTATGTAAATCAGTCACATCTTTGAAATACAATGAGATTTTTTCCCCTTCGTTTTTGCTCTGTGATGCTAATTGAGGAATTTGTGAAGTAGTAAGATGCCATATTTACCTCATTTGATGATGCAAGTATTTCTACAAATGTGTATGCACTAAAATCCAACTTCTTATCAAAGCTATATGCTTGTTACATTCCACCACGGATAGGCAATATATTTTGCTGTCTAGCTTTATTATAAAGTGGCCCCTAGGTTCCCATGTGACAAGCTGGGGTGGGGTGGGGAATTAGAAACTTGTGTGGTGGCTGTTCATAAATGGCACTGGTTTCAGCTAAGAGCCACTTATCACTAGCAAATGGTATGTGTCACTCTTCTATGGGTAAACTTGCAAGGTTAATGCAAGTCAAGTGACCTCATTTCTCAGCTATGCAATATTAATAATTGTGACACAACAACCAGCTGCAATTGCCCTTTCAAAGCGCTTTTGAAATAACTTTCATTTGCACCATGCCAATTCTGAGCCCCAGCTTTTCAAAGATTGCCTTTTTATAGGGCTTGGAAATACAGCTTTAGAGCTGGCAAATTTAAATGTAATTATTTTTGTAAGATAATTCTTAATGAGTTCTTGGATCTCTTTTGATATTGGTGGAAATTATGATTAGTGTCTAATCCTTACACCATGGGCCCAATTCTCACCAGCCATTTATTTATGATGGCTTATGGAAAGGACACAGTCTTGCTCAATGTTAATTAACAGTGGACTGTTACCTCTGTATTAGTAAGATTCTGAACTAAGGCACACAGCTATGCCCACATGTTTATCTATTGGTTTTCTTTGAAAAAAGAAAATGGACATAATTTGGCTTCAACTTGTACATCCGGATTGCTTTATTTTTCTCTTTGGTTCTCTATAACAATGTGCTCTGCAGCTCAATGATAAATACAAATTTAGAAGTAAAGTCTCTTTCTAAGATGGTTTTGAGAAAGCTAATCTTGTTCAAATATTATTGACTGAAGCTGTTTTACAATCTCTTGTCCAAATCTCTTGTCCAATCTCTTGTCATTTCATTGTAAAACGATCTTCCGTAAATCCAGGTTATAGATGCAAAAGTAAAAAACCAATGCGAAAGACTGTTTTTAGGTCTGTGCTCAACATATGCTCCTAAACATAGTGCAGATTTTCCTTCCTGGAAGCTTCTGGCAGAAAATCCAATTCCCAAAGTTCATTAGATGGTACATAAGTGGGTTGCCAAAATCCAGAGTTTTCATGAGTCTCTGTTGCCATCTAGTTGCTGAGTGGACTTTTTTTTTTTTTTTAACTAAAGATTAATGAACTGCCCAACTCCATTGATGTTTCAAATTTAAGAATTTCAGCAATTGGGATTTGCAACCAGTGAGCTTATTGGACAGGCTTATGTCTAGATATTAAAGCACAAAGTTCTACTGTATTTAAAATGAATTCAGAACCAAGTGCTGTATTTATGTGGCATCTGTAAATGGAGCTAGTTTCTCTGCCCTAGTAGTATGAATTAGCTGCTAGCTTTATTTGAATTTGGGTATCAATTGGCTCAGTTAGGTTAACTGGATTTCATTTTGTATGTGTATATATAGAAAAGGGAATTATTTTTATTTTTTGCACTATATGTATATTGAAGATTTTGGTTATTATTTACCTTTTCAATCAAACAAATGCACGTGTCCACTACTTTAATGGGCTTGTTTCCTGTTTATGGGTAGGAATCAAGACTTACTTGAAGGCACTAAAAAAAAGACACCTTTTAAAAGAATTTACAATTGGAGCATAACTGAATTAACAGATTGTGGTAATAAAAAGGGACAGATTGCTACCGGTAGTAGCTCTTGCACAATATTTGTTTCTGAAAACATGAAGTGATTACTGTTGGTTGAATTTTAGGCATTCAGAGATTGTCTTTTGCAATCCAGTTTCCAATTGGATTCCATAGTTTGTTCCTAAATTATCACTCCAAATTAGAGTTTAATCCTGGATTATGAATAGATGATGATTTGTTGCCATGCAAAATCAGGAAGGTACCTGTGTCAACCCTGAAGCTGGCCTGACCGAAGCCATTTTGTCCGCTGCTGGTGCTTAATAATGGTTTGGTTAAGGATGACATTTGAATGTGCTCAATATATGATAAGTACCGGTATATCATATAATAATCTAAAACACTCTTTTTTCAAATATCCTAAATTATTTTATTTTTCTGCGTGGTAGCAATAAACACTTAAGAGGTTTAATTTATAAATATAATGTTTAAGATACAGTTTAAGACTAACAAGATTATAAAGGCAAAGCTTTTTTTTAACTAGACTGAGATACAATGTAGCTGTGATCCTGTACTATTTACAGTCCAATCCTTTGCATGTTTACTCAGAAGCTGGTTTCACTTTACTGAAACCAGAGGTGTCAAACTCGTGTTGTCATGCTAGTGTCACATGACGTATTGCGACTTTCCCCCCCTTTACTAAACGGTGTGGGTGTGGCCAGCATGTGATGCATACAGCCTGCAGGCCACCAGTTTGACAGCCCTGCTGTAAACAATGGGAGTTAATTCTAAATAAACCTGCACAAGATTGCAGCTGTAATTAGTTTAATGAGTTTTCCCCTTCAATCATACTGCCCATGATATTGATTTGATAACTCTTTATACCTGATTACTGCTGTGGAAGGAACTGGTTGGTAGTGCGATTCTATTTTCCCTCCTTACATTTCTTTCAGCTTCAAGACTTCATAAAAATGTTAACTTGACAATAGGAAGTTCTATGTATTTTCCAGCACATTGAATTTTGGTTGAATAAAGTTGAGCAAATGAAATGATCTTGTATTTCTTCCGATCCTGTCAAGGATTTCAGTGAGAGGAAATGTGTGGAAGTGTATTCCCACCCCCCCAAATGATGAAGCTTCAATACTATCTTTTTCTGCATTCATGCAGTTACAATATGTGCACATTATAACTAGCTGTATGATTAAAAAGTCAGCCTTTCCTGTTGCTTCAGATGGCTAACAGAAATATTTTTGGGGTAAAATTATATTAAAAGCTTTGGTAAGGTGCCTATTGGTTGGAATGAGTAAGAAAGGGCCATTAAAATGTTGGCTGAAATGAATTCTGCCTGCAGGAGTCACTCAGGGAAAACCTGCTTAAAGTAGCAAGCTGTAATTTATCTATCTATCTATCTATCTATCTATCTATCTATCTATCTATCTATCTATCTATCTATCTATCTATCTAT
>JANHGC010009690.1:80187-94637 GCA_027560395.1 Boaedon fuliginosus | reverse complement strand
CCCCCCCCCCCCCCCCCCCCCCCCCCCCCCCCCCCCCCCCCCCCCCCCCGATGTTAAGTCTAAGCCTGCCGATAGAGCCAGGTCTTAATAGCTCTGTGGAAGGCGAGCAAATTGGGGATAGTACTGATCTCCTTAGGGAGTTGGTTCCAGAGGGCCAGCACTGCCACAGAGAAGGCCTTAGCTTGGGGGCCTGCCAGCCGACATTGTTTAGCTGACGGGATCCATAACAGGCCAACTCTGTGGGATCTAACTGGCACGCATAAGGTAGCAGCAGGCAGTCTCGAACGTAATCTGCTCCTAAGCCATGAAGGGCTTTAAAAGTTGTCACCAGCACCTTGAATTGCACTCGGAAGACCACCAGAAGCCAGTGCAGCTGGTGGAGGACAGGTGTTATATGGGTGGGCCGAGGAACATCCATAATCACTCACGTGGCTGCATTCTGGATCGGTTGAAGTCTCTGAGTGCTCTTCAAGGGTAGCCCCATGTAGAGCACATTACAGTAGTCCAATTGAGAGGTGACGAGGGCGTGAGTGTCTGTAAGAAGAGCCTCCCGGTCCAGGAAGCAGTACAACTGATGCAGCAGGTAAACCTGTGCATAGGTCCCCCTGGTCACAGCTGCCAAATGATGGTAGAGTTGCAGCTGTGGATCCAGGAGAATCCCTAGGTTGCGCACCCGTTCTGAGGGGAGCAATTTTTCTCCCCCCAGCATCAAAGATGGACAATCCACTGGACCATGGGGAGGCAATACTCACAGCCACTCAGTCTTGTCAGGGTTAAGCCTGAGCCTGTTGGTCCCCATCCAGATCTTCTTCCGCTTAGCAGTAGAAACTCTGGTCCCAATTGTGGTTATAAGCTGAGGACTATCTATACTGTCTCTCCCCCCTCCCATAGGCAGTCTTGATTTAAGGGAGAAGATGCCAGTTGCTGGTTTCATGCTACAAAATATCCATCTGTCCCTGTTCTGCAATACTTTAAAACCACCCATTCTCGTTCTCAAAAGATTCCGTCATTAATGTACAGAAGCTGGTGTAGTTGGGGCTTTGATTATATTTTTCCTTTTAGAGAACACTCTTTTCCCTTTTGTCTTCATATAATAGCATTGTTTCAGAGCTTATTTTCCTACACACACACATACACTAAGTTTTAAAGTAGTGTTTGTTTCAGCTGACACTGCTATTAGGAACTGTATAAAAACTGCCTTGTTCTAAATCTAAACCATTTTAAATCAGTAGATATTTGAAATTTTAAAACAGATGCAGGAGCACAAGAAGGTAATGAAATGAGAAGAACCTAAGATGCTGACAGGAATAAGATGTCCTTCAGCAGAAAAAAATATAAGCTATCTTTAGAGTGAAAAACAAATTTAGGTTATTGTGAGTGTTCTTTTTTCCCTGTGCTGCACCACAGCATAATAGCTCTCTATTGTGGGACACGCCTTAACTGACAACAGCCCCATTAACTCCATCCTCCTAGACTTTGTAAGTTGATGTTGCCATGTAAATATCACTTTAATATATTTACATGGCAACTAATCAAGGAGAGAAGCAACCTAGAACTAAGGAGAAATTTCCTAACAGAACAATTAACCAGTGGAAAGGCTTCCCTTCAGATATTGCGGGTGCTCCATCACTGGAGCCTTTATAAAGAGACTGGACTGCCACCTCCCTGGAATGGCATAGGGTTTCCTGCTTGAGCAGGGTGTTAGACTAGAAGACCTCCAAGGACCCTTCCAAGTCTGTTATTCTGTTAATACTCAGTCCTTAAAGCAAACAAAACTCTCAATTTGTAAAATGACATAAAACCTTTGTCTCCCTCAAAAAGGTTTTGCATTTGTTGGAATGAGGTGTGCGGTTGCTCCTTTTCTGGTTGTTGCCAAGCTCCAGCTAAAGTCCTGAGCTTTGCTCTTAAGTGTTGTTGCTTTTGAACACTCCATCTAACCTCCTAAACCAAGCTCTAGGCAGGAATCCCACCCAGATTTGGAGCTTACTGTAGCTTGCAGTTCTGGCAGTTGACTGATAGCTCTCTTGCCTGCATGTAATAATTGCCAATCTCCAAAGTCACCTCTTGCTTCCACATCTATTATTCTGTTTTCTTATATTATTTTCTTCTACATGCATTGTATTCATTCTTATTTTTATAAGGTTAGGGGTCTCAGTAAGGTGAGGCTGCTTTTGGATGTCTGCACTTCCCTGAAAACATCAGGATGTGGCTGAATTAGCCAGGCAGGTGGAATGATGGCAGGGATGTTTGTGAATAGATTATGAGTAAGTGAATGAATGAGCCCATTCCTCAAATTTCTGGGTTGTAAATTTTTACAGCTCTTTGGGGGGAAAAAAACCATGAGTTATGCTAAGACTTGGGGGAGTGGGGTTGAGAAGCATTTCTGCCTGGCTGCCCTTGCTTTTTCCAAAAAGTGATAGCAATCCCAGCTTCACTTCCTCACAGACACATGCACAATATAGCTTAGAAACAGTACATTGGAGAAGATCTTGGGTGTGGCCATTGACAACAATCTGCACATGAATCAGCATTGGGAGATTGCTGCTAGAAGGGGTAATATAGTTCTGGGCTGCATGAGAAGAAGCATTATGTCAAAAGTGTATGAAGTCCTTGTTTCTCTTTACTATGCACTCCCTGAGACCTGGAGTGTTATACACAAATCTAGGCACCACATTTCCAGAAGAATATTGACAAGTTCAGAACAAAGCAACAAAGATGACTCAAGGACTTGAAGACATGCATGCCTTCTGACGACAGTTGAAAGGAACTGGGAATGTTCAGTCTGGAGAAAAGACAGTGGGAAGATATCAGTGTTCAGGTATATAACAGAGAGCCCTATGGAAGATATGTGAAAAATAAGTGAGAACAATTAACCAGTGGACCGGCTTGCCTTCAGAACTTGTGGGTGGTCCATAATTGGAGGCTTTTAAGAAGAGACTAGACAGCCACTTCTCTGGAATGTTAAGATCTCCTGCTTGAACAGGGGGTAGACTAGAAGACCTCCAAGATCCGTTCCAACTCTGTTATTCTGTTATAATCATTGTCACCAAAACAAAGGAACAATAATAAAGAGTGCAAATTGCAGCTACTTAAATTTCATTTTAAATATAAAGAACTGCTGGTAATATCTCTGCACCCCTTAAACAATCTACCCACAAAAGCTGTGGATTCTGGAGATTTTAAAGAGACTAGCCAGCTGCCTCTACAAGGATGATTTAATTGCTTTTTCTTCACAATTCAGAGATTTGGGCTAGATGATCCTTTTGCTCTCTCTTCCAACTCTACAATTCTGTGATGCTGAAGAATGAAACTCTGTTGTTGTCAGCTAGTCGAGTGGCATGTTTCAGAACTGCTTTGAAATCCTAGATGAGGTTGCTGTATTGCTCCACTGGATCCTGTCCCCAGCAAGATTCAGGCTTTCTCTTACAGCCTAAAATCAGTGGAAAAACTACAGTAGGAAGGCACGTGTTAGTTGCATCCTTCAGTGGTGTGCTGGTTTTTTTCCAAGGCTCCCCATACAAAGGCCAAAGACCTCATTTGCATCTGATCTTCTTGACAGGAGCTGCAGAGCAGGTAGAAAACTCACCAAGTGGAGCTTTCTCATAAGGCTACATCTGGTTGCCAGATGGAGGTACAGCTGCCTTTGTTGCAGCTCTGGATGGAATGGTACTTTTGTCAGGGAAACTGGTAGGAACAAGGTTTACCCATTCTTTATTGGGATGGTATATCTAAACTATATGTTATTATGAGACTCAGTTAATGCAGGGCCTTCTTAACAGCATTATGGGTCCCTGGGCAAACTAGTGTGCTGGGCCCCCCTACGACAACCACTCACAGGAATGAAATGTAAATGATTGATAATATTAAACATATATTTATTTTATTGGTACTTCAACAAACCTGGTGTTAAAACATAAACACAGATTAGATGGCACAGTATGAAATTGCTACAAGCATTTGAGGCATTTCTTTCAGAGAATTGCTTTATTATTGGGAACCCCTGTGATAGATGACTCGAGTATAAGCTGAGGCTGATTTTTTCAGCACATTTTGGGTGCTGAAAAATTCGGCTTATATTCAAGTATATACAGTATATTTGCATGGGGTCTCTATGCTCATGAGGCCCCCAGGCAAGTGCCCAGTAGGCCCATACATTAAGAGGGCCCTGTGTTAATGGAAACAACTGCTCTGCATCCAGTTTGCTGCCTGTTCCTTTTGTCATTTGGGCCACAGGCAATAAGAAACCCATAGAGATAGGAGACACAGGTAACTATGTAAGTGAACATAAAATATTTTCATGATAGAAGAAAGCTCCTGGATGGGTTTACTTTTGAAAAAAAATACTTTTGTACTAAAGCAAAATATCCTTTAAATAATTTCATACTTTCAAGGTTTTCTCTGCAATGGCTAAAAACATGTCCTAAATTGTGTATTCTGTATATAGTTCCATAAATTGTGTTTAATGAAGGCTTGGCATAGAAGCATGTTTTTCTTGGCTCTCTTTTCTTTTTGTTATGTTCAAGGAACAAGAACCACCTTAATTCAAATCACATTTTCTTTACTAACTATGGAACTATGGAATTGTGGCTTAGTCTTGTTTAAGAGGGTGGAAGATTTTACTCTTCCTTTGTTAATCATTGTTAAATTAGTGTTCCTCTGTTCACATGGGAAAATCTGGCTTGATGCAAGCCAGGATCTCCACAGTAGAAATTAAGGGGATGGAAACTTCATAGCCAGGTACAAGTGTAAAATGAACACTCCTCTGGCTGTAATTTTGATTACATTTTCAATGTCTATAACAGGGGTGTCAAACTCAAGTCTTCACATTGTCACGTGATGTATCACAACTTTTCCCCTTTCATTAAAACGGGGGTAAGCTATGGCCAGCACACGACACATCTAGCCTATGGACTGTGAGTTTGACACCCCTGTTCTATAACATGGTCTATTCACATGAGATTTGCGAATAATTTCCACTTCATATATATTGTCTGTAATGGCCACACAGTGTATTTTTTTTTTAAAAAACCACTTTACATAGGTGGATGTTTTAAACTTACTCCTGAAAGTGAGAAGCCTGCCTCCAAAAGAGAATGATATTGAGCACATCTGAACATATTTCATGACTGAGAGAGCACAGCAAGCGGTGTTGTTTCCCAAGTGGAATATGTTCAGCCTTGGTGGACTCATAGCTTTTTAAAAAGCTTATGGGATTCCTATATTTTCTGAAAAATAAAAATCCAAATATCTTCTTGGTTCCTTAGAATTTGTTATATAGTGTAGATATTATACTAGTGTAGATATTAGTCAGCCAGTAATTTATGTGTTATCTCTACATGCTATGGTGTAGAACCTTGCAGTATTATGAATGTGAATAAAACTTAAGTTGTCAGGAAGAGCTCCTAGGTACTTGCTCTCAAGGTATTTATTCTTATTGTCTGACAATTGCTATTATTTTTAATCTGCCTCAGTATCAGTCCGTCAAGAGACGATATTATTGCTTCTGCTTCACAGCATTTACTTCAAATGCAGAACCTATTGCTTATATATATATATGCTTTTTGCCTCATTTTGAATAGCTAACTAAAGGCGTACTTTATCACAACTGCAGAATTATGCACAGTTTGTAGAAAAAGAGTTGATCATGTCTGGAAAAACAGTGCTGGGATAGATGTTCTTTTCATTTCTGTCTTTGAGCAAAACAAGTACAGGAAATCTACCCATTTTCTTAAGTGCTGCTGTCGGCCATTCCTGCTGTTTTACAAGTGAAGGTTGTGATTAATGAGTCACCAGTAATGAAGGTATAAATAGCAAAACGACTGGTAGGGCTGCAGGCTGATGATCAAGCGTTTCAAATATGGTCATGGTCTACTCTGGGATTCAGATTTTCTCAGTGGCATTTTTAATACCTATGTACAGTATACTCAAATGGATCCATAGGCAATAAATTAAACAATGCCTGGGTAAACCTTCATGAAGAAAGTATATAGACATATATATAATTAGGAAAAGCATCTTTTATCACAATCACTGTATATGACACCCGGTTTTGTTCTCCCACATTGGATTATTATTAGCAGCCTCCTGGTGGAGCAGATGAGAAGGAAAGACCGGTGCTACCATAGCTGAATTTTCTGCATTTATCTTTGTCATGCAATTTATCTTTGTCTCCTATGAAAGAAGCAACCATCACAATAGCTGCCTTGTGAAAGGCAATACACATAATGCTGGTAGTTCTGCTCCAGGAGAAATGCACAGATCTTAGTCGTATGGGAAGGATATCTAGTGATAGCGAATAAAAAATTCAGCTCAAGTGAAATGCACCCAAGGACAGCACTTACTGCCTGTACGCATATTTTCCTTGGCTTCACTGAGCATGGAATGAATCGGAATTGGTGACTTGTACATGTGAACGATCAAGTGTAATACAATAGGTGAAATGTGTATATACTTTATGCAATGTTTTTTTTTAAATGAAAGCAATTCATAGATTATATCACGCTTCAAGAAAAACACATGGTGATTTTTCCAAGTAAATGTCTTTATTGTTTCACACCTACAGACAGAAACATGCCAGACTGAAGTACCCTACTATCTACAACAAGCATATACTCTGACAACTATTAGGGAGGGACTGTCTTCAACCTGTTTTTTTTCAAATAAACTTTCCTGAACTGAGCTGCCTCTTACTCAGAAAAACAGAGCTGGAAGGGACCTTGGAGGTTTTCTAATCCAATCTTCTGCTCAGGCATGAAATCTCAGACAAAAGGTTGCCCAGTCTCTGGAATGCACCCTCTCCCTCTTTGAAATCCAGACTACATTCCATCACAAATTGATGATTAAGTGATGATTAAATTAAGGGATATGCTAAATGAAGACTACCTGTATTTACATTCCTCTCTATTTGCACCTGTTTTCTATCCATACATGCACAAGATGATCTTTTTTTAAAAAAATATAAGACTACTAATTCTACTGTGAGGACTTTAAGAATTATATTATAAAAATCCTTGAAGGGGTTGAAATATACAATCCCTTCTAGATGTCTCCATATCCACCACTGTTCACATCCGTAGAACCAAAATTGACTAATGAAACCATTACGTCACTACTACATAATGCACCAAACCTAGTTCACAACACACAAATTTACTTGGGAAACTTCACCATCTGCTTCCAATTTGATGGACAAATATACAAACAGGTCAGAGGAACAGAAGTGGGATTGTCCATCTCAGGATTCTTAATAGTGGTGTAACGTGTTCTTTTTTTTTCTTTTGTGAATCTGATTCAATGGAAAATGCTGTTGATGGTTTTCGAGGAGATGACTAGGCTGAGCCCATGGGAGGGATTAAATGCATCACGAGATCCTTAGTGCCCACAGGAGATCTAAGCCAAGCTTGCCTGGAATTCCACAGACTCTTATGTACTGCTTTGACCATTAGTACTTCAGATTCATACAGAGTATAAACTTGCAATAAATCTTTATGCCCATTTGAACTGCCTGGAACTTCTGATTCTCCCATGCTTGACCGGCCTTTTTTTTTTTTTTGATTAATGACAAATTTGTCATTCAAATAATGGAGCCATATTTGGTTTGAATCTATGCGAATACCATTTTACCAGAACAGACATATCAGCAGGGAAAATAGAAATCCAAGTGTACTGCAGAACAAATCATACTGATTGAGCTGTCTTAGTCTTCATCAACTCTAGTAAATAATAAAAGAATTTAGAAGCCAACATTACAAAAGTTGTATTTTAGAAACATACTCTGTTAGTGAAAGTTGGTCACTGGGCTAATAAAAACATACTTGATCTCCTATAGCAGTGATGGCTAACCTTTTCAGCACCAAGTGCCCAAAGCACATGTGTGCGCATCCCCGGAATACAATATGCATGTCTGCCCTACGCATGCACCCCACTCCCGCATGCATTCCTACACATGTGCCCCATGCATATGCCCTGCCCCCATGCATGCGCATATGTCCCTATGCACGCACCCCCCAAGACCAGCTGGCCGGCGGGAGGTGTTCGTACACATGTGCAGCGGAGCTGAGGTGGGGCGATGGCTTGTGTGCCCACAGAGAGGGCTCCACATGCCACCTCTGGCACACGTGCCTTAGGTTCACCATCACGGTACTATACCATTAAATATTGCTCAAGTATTTCAAATATTAATTAAATAATACATCCATTTGATATCCAGATTTGGGTTAATTAACTAAAGCTACAGTCCAAGCACAACTGCAATCAATAATTGGCAACAGCTAACAACATCCATATAAATGTAGATGAGGGTAGAAAAATAAAAAAAGCTATAAATCTAAAATGAAATCAAATAATAACTCAAAGCTTCATTTCCATTTCACCCCCCTTTTGGTTGCATTTGATATCTCAGGCTCCTCTTACTTTGAGTTAAATACTATTGAATGTAAAAAGGCTTTCTTTAAGCAGAAATATATGTGTTTATATGTTGGTCTCTTGCATCTCCACCACACGATGGCACCAGCATACAAGAGCTATACCTGCCATATGGGTAGAAGTCTATTTTTTTTTTTCATAGCGAAGAAAATTGAAATAGATGATTTATTTATAATATGGATTCCTCTGTAAAACTGGTTTTCAGTTCGGTTATTTTTAATGACATGTTTCAATTAAGAGTGTTTTTTAAAAAAATCATATGATTGGTGTTTGTTCAAGTAAAATAAGGGTCGACAGTCTTAAGGCTGTATGAAGATTCCTTTCTCTGAAGCCAAGTACCCTGAATTTATAAATTCAGCAGAAAAAAAGGAAGGCAGAAAACCTAAGTGGTCTGGGAATTTTAAGTGTGGGGTTAATAGCAATGTCCCCCTTGCCATTATCAGTCTTAAGGCTTCCAACTGTCAAAATATGAGATCCCAGTCATATCTTTTGGGATGAAGATATCACATCTTGACATAGGCGGCTGTGTCCCCACCTCTGGACTAGCTCATCCTGCAATAGAATGCTATTTGCTTTGCAATAAAGACCAGTCATTCATTGCGGAATCACAGCTAAGTGATATGAATTTCTGGCCATTCCTTCAATATTATTTCAACAATATCTACCCTGTTTTTCCTAAAATATGACCTATCCTGAAAGTAAGTCCTAGCTTGATTTTTACACATGCAGCCAATATAAGTTCTACCCCAAAATAAGCCCTAATTAAGATCCTACCCACTCCAGAGTGCACAAGTAAAAATTAAGCTAGGGTGGGGGTTGGGGGTGGAGTTGCCCTACTACTTACCTTTGGACAGTTGTAGCCAGACCTCACACACCCCGACACCTGCCTTGCTGGTCCATTTCTTCTGCACCCGGCAAGGCTGGCAAGGCTCTGTTATCAGCTGCAGAGGCCTTCAGCAAAGTCTTGCTGGCCGCAGAACAAGTTCCTGAAGGCCTCCGACAGAGAAAAGGAGGCTGGGGGTGATGCACACAAATGATGTTAGTTAGTAGATGACATCCCCCCAAAATAAGACCTGGTGCCTTTGTTGTGGCAAAAAAATTTATAAGACAGGGTATTGGTATTGTTAAGATTGCTTCATAGTTTGACAATAAGACTTGCTTCAGAAGGAGATTTTTCAAAATCATACTTGCTCGTGGACAGGTGTTGACACTGGATTGACAAAATTTTGGCAAGAGAAAATTTTAGTTTAATGAGGCTACAAAAGCCAAGTTTTTATGTTTATTTTTTAGAAAGTCACCTGTCAAAAATGCAATTACTTTTTTGTCTTTCTTCAATCTTCATCCTAAGTGCTAAGGCTTTAAACCTTCGACCCAGGTCTCTCAGTTTTCTTTCAAAAGATATTTTACTCTGGCTTCCTGGGTTGACATGTTATCCTCTAATCTTAAGGGGGATTATTATCTTGGAAATGGTAAGAATTATTTTAAACTTGTTTTACAGAGCCAGATTCTTACTGTGATACTGTTCCCTATAATTAATCCTGCAGATGCTGAGAATCCATGAGGCATATTTACTGATTATCATGTCTCAAAATGTTTAGGCAATTTTGTGTTCATGCCACGAATGTAAATGTTTATTCATAAATATATGTACAGCATGGAGATAAGCTACTTTCATGGGCATGCTGTGCCTGCTTAATATGTCTATAAAAAGCTCAAAGAACAGATTTTTGAAGTCTGTATGCTTATGTTTTATTTGCATTAAGGGTAAAGCTATTAGAATGTCTCCTGGCAACCAGGAGTGGGATTTGGGGGTTCTCTGAACTGGGCAGACTTTTAGTAAGAGGTTCTCCCGAACCCCTGTGAACCCCCAGCAGCCCACCCCTGTGCATACCTAAAAAATAGGAAGTTCCAAAGATGGAGCCTGGAAAGTGAGATAGCCAGAGCACTTTGACTTATATACCGCTTACTTAGTCAGCATATTTTCCCCAACAATCTGGTCTCATTTTACAGACTTCGGAAGGATGATGGAACATTTACATGGAGAAAAATAGTTATAGAGTAGAAAATCTCACGGAATAAAGATTGGCCTTAATGTTTCCTGCCTTTCTTACAGCATTTCTCTTGGTTACAATTTTACACATCTTTTAAGCTGAAACAGTTTATCAGAATGATTGTTATTTTAAGATGACTAATGGCCCTTTTAGCTCCTTATCCCACAATTGATTTGCCCTTCTGGGTAACCTTAAAAATTATGTTAAAGTTTTCAAATTACACAGATTGCTTCCAAAATAACTCCTTATTGTCCTCACACGTAGCCTGTTTTGCAACAAGACAGGCAGAGAATATAGACGTCAGTATCAGTGGTGGGATTCAATTTTTTTACTACCGGTTCTGTGGGCGTGGATTGGTGGGCGTGGCTAGGTGGTCGACCAATCAAAGATGGTATTTGCTGTGGTCAGCCAATCAGAGGTGGTATTTGCTGGTTCTCTGAACCAATCTAAATTATCAATACCGGTTCTCCTGAACCTGTTGGAACTTACTGAATACCACCTCTGGTCAGTATGTGCATTCATTAATTTGGATCATATATTGTTTGTTAAAAAAAAAAAAAAGCAAAAGCAGATAAAATCACCTCACAACATTATCATCTGAGCCAGTGGTGGGATTCCACATTTTTTCCTACTGGTTCTATGAGAGCGCACTTCACACACACACACGCACCTGCAGCACTCAAAAGCCACCATCTGTATCAGCGCTAGTGAGGTGAGCTGTTTTTTAGCTCAGGTGAGTCATGGCAATCCACTCTGCTGCGCAAACAACAGGTGCTGTGTACCTGTCAAAAGGCTCAGGCTAACAGGTGATCTACCTGCTCCTGTTGCTGGTGAGAAAAGTATGGAAGAAGAGCTGGATCCTCCAGTTGCCTTTGAATTAAGACTCAGAAGCAGAATGTAAATGGTGGCTTGGTCTTCCTGATGCTAGCATACCCCAAATGGTAGGGTTAGAACTAGAAATCATTGGGGACCTTGTGATCCCCATCTGTTTTTCCCTTTCCCTCTTAGATCATGTAGCAATATAAAATACAGGATATGACCCACTTTACAAAGCTTTGAATTCATTAATGGCTGTCAATGAAACAGCAGAGACAGACGGGATACTTGTAATATGATCAAAAATGCTAGGGAGGATATAGTTTAGTTTTCCTGTAACTGATAGTATGATTGTATTGGACATCCTGCTGAAGATGAAGTTATCCAGAATGATAAGGAATTTGATAAATGTTTTTTTTTTCATCTAGCAAGAAGGGAAACCAATCCTCAAATTTAACTTTTCCTATGCATTATTTTGTTGGTTGCCCATTATGGCAAAATGGTGAGCTGTATACTGTATATTCTGGAATAAGTGCAAAAATTAGAGAATTGGCAGATGCACACATAGAATGCATGTCTTTGATGTGCGTAGCCAATGTTTGCTCAACTAATGAGTTTGGTTAAACTAACCACGCTCTCTCCCATTCATCTGAATCCTGTGTCCAGCACTTACTGAATCTCAAGTGCAGCTAGTCCGTGACTTACAGCAATTTGTTTAATGACCATAATGACCAATTTGTTTAATGACCTTAATGACCATTTTCACACTTGAGACCATTGCAGCATCTTCATGATCATGTGATCAACTGAACTGACTCATATTTACGAGTCATTAAATCATCATGCTATCTCCTGACAAGCAAAAGTCAATGGGGAAGCTAAATTTACTTAACAACCCTGTTACTAACTTAACAACAGCAGTGAATCACTTAACAACTGTGCCAAGAAAGATTGGAAAGATTGGAAAATGGGGCAAAACACGCTCAACAATTGTCTCACGTAGCAACAGAAATGTGGCTGTAAGTCAAGGACTACCTGTACTAGACAAAGGCTTTATTTAAGTGTGATTGTTTTTCCTCTCTTTTCAAGGGAGGAACATTCTCTTATCAAGAATGTTAATGATGTAACTTTTCTATATCCTATATAACCTCTATACTCTTCAGAATAGATTTTGAAGTTTCTCAAAAATTTTATATTATGAGAATTATCCTCCAGCATGCTAGAGTATGCTTTGCAACCATGGATCTTAAGTTTGATTAAGTCATTCTCTCAAGTCATTCTACAGGCCTGTTCTGTATTTGGTAGAATATCCATCTTCTAATGACAATGCACAAATTTCTTCACATCCATTCAAACCATTCTCATCACTTTGAAGTCACCTGTCCCAAGTAAAGGAATTTAGCTAAACATAATTGTTTAAACAGGGATAGATGAGAGATATATTCTGTGTCCTTTCACCTGCTTAGGGTTCAAGCTATTTGCTTTCCATTTTGGTGCAAATTTCCTGAATCATTTCAGCTCTGCCAGTATGTGGCAATGTAATTACATTGTTGGGAAACTATGTTTTATCATACCATCTTAAATGGGGGGTGGGGAGGAAGGGCATGCTTCTCTCATTGAAGATATACTGTATAGTACAGCCCTTTTTGGACCGTACCATTTCAAACCATGTTGGCAACGTCTCATATTTAAAGATGCTCAGAGAAAGCAAATGTAAAACTCTTAAATGGCCTTTTTAATCAAATATAAAACGCTTAAATAACATTTCCAATCAAAGAAATGATTACAGGTCTGCCTTAAAAAAAGCAGAAGGAAAGTATTCTCTATAAATTTTATGTCAGTGTATTCTAGATTGTCTAAAAACTAAGTGATAGTAAAAAAGGATTAAGTGGTTAGAACAGAAGCAAATGATCAATATAAAAGCTTGCTGAGCACCTGAATCCAATTATGAGTAGTGTTTTGATATTATATAGATTGATACTAGATAACAGTATATTCTGCTTTCTTAGCTCTGTATTCTCCACTCTGAAAAAAATCCTTTCCCATACTATTTCAATATGCATAGGAACTGAAGTGGTTTGATAGGAATGGACTTTAATTCTTCAGCATTTTCCCTCTCAGAGATCTAAATACATTTGCATTAACCAAAATGGGCATATATAATGGAGAGCAATGCTGTTTTGCTGTTAAATATAGCATTTTATTATAATAATATTGAAGAACATTGTATTTCATTCCAAAGCCAGCTCATAAACCCAGCAGTATCATTTACATAAACTGTGAACTTATTTCTACCACCATGGGACTCACATGGCTATGCATTTGAGATAACAGAAAATGGTTTAATTGATTTAAAACCTTTAAATTTGATTCTTATATTTATTGTGTAACTTTTTGTGTGAACTTTATGCTTGAGTTGGTATATTTCTTCTTAAACTGATTTATAGGCAATGATTAACAGCTGCTTTACACAGTCTGGTTTTCTTTTGTGGATAAGAAATTTCCATATAAGGAAAACATATATTAAATGAAAAATAGGTTTCTGTCATTATGAATGTAGGGCAGTTGATAGATTCAGAATTAGAAATTTGTTGTCTTCCAGATGTGGTTTTCCTATAGTTCCTGTAGTACCACCCAGGGCTCCTGTTTGAGGGAGTTGGGTGATTTAGAAATATGAAATTACACACACACACACACACACACACACACACACTACATATACATACATGCATACACAGATACACTCTTCTAGGCTCTTCTTACGGTCACTCATGCCCTTGTCACCTCTCGATTGGACTACTGTAATGAGCTCTAAATGGGGCTGCCCTTGAAGAGCACTCAGAGACTTCAACTGGTCCAAAATGCGGCCACGCAAGTGGTTGAGGGTGTACCTCGATGCACCCACATAACACCTATCCTCCACGAGCTGCATTGGTTGCCAGTAGCCTTCCGGGTGCAATTCAAGGTGCTGATAACAGCTTTTAAAGCCCTACATGGCTTAGGAGTGGGGTACCTTTGAGACCACCTTCTGCCACCTCATGTCTCCCAGTGCCCAGTTAGATCCCACAGAGTTGGCTTGCTGCGGGTCCCGTCGGTCAAACAATGTCGGCTGGCGCCCCCCCCCCCCGTTCTAAAGCCTTCTCTGTGGCAGCTCCAACC
>JANHGC010009690.1:24387-40004 GCA_027560395.1 Boaedon fuliginosus | reverse complement strand
GTGATTGCCGCCGCCCCTTTTGATACGCCGCCCGGGGCCATGGCCCCCTCGGCACCCCCCTCGCTACGCCACTGCTGAAAAATATTGATTGGAAATACATGCCTGAGGAAAAGTATATCAGGGAATGCCTCTATGCATTAGAAGACCCTTTTGTCTAATCTTAGCGCATTAAAATTATATGTTCACATTTTCCTTTTCTTACTGCCCAGACAAAGTCATTGATGTATTTCCTTGAATCAAAGACAAAAATTTCATCAGATACATAATTTTGACAGGATGTCATTGGTACTATCACAATATGTCTAAGAGCTTAAGTCAGGGAAATTATATACATATATTTATCAGGTGGAGACACTTCTAGAAAGAGAATTGGTCTCTAGCTCCCTATTTCTATTTTCTGAAAATATATTTGATGAAGACATCTTCTCCAAAATGAAGTTTATACTTTAGATTTCCTTTACAGCTTACTAATTTTCTATTAAAAAAAAAAACCTCTCCAAAATATCTATGGTATGAATCAAAACAAAACAAAAACATGAAGCCATGAAAGAAAAATGTCTGTCAGAACACTGGCACAAATAGGCATCACATTAGTCAGATGACTCTAGGAGAAAGGCAGCTATAAAAGTATCCGCACCTCTTTTTTTCTGGTTTAAAAGAAAACATTTTCTATTTAATATGGAAAAATGTCAGTCCATGAAGAAAAAAATGTACTCATAATTCTTTATTTAAGTGCATTTTTTTTGTTTTGCAATTTAAAAAAATGCAATATACAGAAAATACAATCTACTTGCACATAAAGTTAGGTATAAAACATATTTGAGGTAAAATTAAATTGTGCATGAAAATAAATCTTATCAAATTAGTAGACATGATTTTTCAGCTTGTGTATTGCATTCTTAAATTTCACACAATTAATTTGTCAAATTGCAGTAACTCATACTTATTTTAATGGCTACACTTTACATTAATTGAGTGACTATAAGATTATTGATTAATAATTAAGATAATTATGATCATAAATTAGAATTGCTTTTTCATGAACTTTCATAGCATTTTTTATGAGCTGTCAGAACAATATGACCAGTGGAGTGTAATTTTTGTATTTGCATTTATGAACTTCTTATTGTCTCTTTGGTGTACAATTGCATCTAGACTTTCAAAGTTTGCTTGAAATGTACAATTGCTAATGGTAAATGTAGTTGTAGCTCACCAATAATGGGAAAGCCACAGGTTGTCATACCATAAGTATCTTCTTATGGTCACTCATGCCCTAGTCACCTCTTGATTAGATTACTGTAACACACTTTACATGGGGCTGCCCTTGAAGAGCACTCGGATACTCCAACTGGTCCAGAATGCAACCACGTGAGTGATCAATGCTGTGCCTCGATGTACCCATATAACACCTGTCCTCCGCAAGCTGCACTGGCTCCCAGTTATCTTCTGGGTGCAATTTAAGGTGCTAGTGACAACTTTTCATGGCTTAGGAGCAGGGTACCTTAGAGACTACCTTCTGCCACCTCTTGCCTCCCAGCGCCCAGTTAGATCCTACAGAGTTGGTCTGCTTTGGTCTCATCAGCTAAACAATACCATTCCTAATCTGTTGGCCTTCTGCAGAGCCACTAAGACCTGGCTCTGTTGGCGGGCTTCGCATGGATGCCCCCCCCTGGAAGAATGACTACTGATTGGAGTATGGTTGTGTTTTATAGTACTTTTAAATTATTGTTATATTGTGGTTTTTAATATTGTCTTTATTGTATCCATTTTAACTGCTGTAAGCTGCCTCGAGTTCCCCTTGACTGAGGAAGAGAGGCGGGGTATAAATCCAATAAAATAAATAAATAAATAAAATGATTGAAAGTTTACAAATTAGTTTATAAATTCCTTGTGAATTTATTATATAAACAAATGATAAAGTTTTCCTAATTTTAGTAAGTTTCTAAACCTTTTCTTGGGAAAACTTCATGTTGACAATAGAATCAACCAATAAACCAATATATAGCAAGATTGCCCTCTCCATACTTAATCCCCTCTCCCTCCTCTGAATGTTTCTACTTATGCACATTTTTTAAAATGCTTTTTTATTCACCATAAAACTTTCAAAATATATTCTCTTCTATAACCATCATCATATGGTAGCAACTAACTCTTGAATAAGCAAGTCTGGATGAAACTGGGCAGCATAAAATCCATCAGTTCTTCAAGAAAATCAACTGTATCCACCTTATTTCAAAGCCCTCTATAAACTTCTGAGGAAACTATATATGAAAACGATATGCCCAGAACTAAGGAAGTCAAATTATTTTCTGTGCTTTGATAGCTATATATATTTTGCACTGTAGGATTCTTGTGAAATTTAGAAAGAAAAGCCAGAAGAAATGATAACTGCTGCTTAGATACTCTGGAAAGATAGAATGGTACAAATGGCACTTTGAACTCAGAATGTGTTTCTTCTTTTTTTTAGAAAAGAAATGTTTACCATCCGGTATCTTTATAAAAAGTACTTTTCATACAGAATACAATATGCAAAAGAAGAGTGGAAATAAATAAGCTCTTGGTATGCTTTTAGACTTACTAGAGGCAGAAGTTTTCCATGTATTATTTTTTTCATCCTGTAATTCATCCAAGGGGCTCAGGACAAAGGCACAGTTCTTTCTCCTTTTATGCTGGTAAGAATTCTGTGAAATAGCTAACAAGTAAAAGAGATTGATGCATGTCTCAATTTTTATTTCCATGGTTATTTTAAAATCTTCATGGGCTGTTTATTCCTGAACTACTAAATGCTAAGAACAAGTACTGGGACCTTTTCAAATGATAGAGCTTTGTCTAGATGAACACATCTACTGCCATGTACAAATATGTTTATAATTGACTTGCTCCTCTCTTATAATCATGTTATCGTTATTTTTAGAAAAAACATACATTACCTTCATTACATTTCAAGCAGCTAGTTTCTAAGTGAAAAAGTTAGATTTCCAAGTAAAACTTCCTCTCCCCCCTTCTTTTTTCACTCTGCCCGACATCATGACATTCTACTTTGACTTACTACATTTTAGCTGATAAGAGCAGATATAGGAAAGCTTGAATTGTCAAATTAATTGCTGTAAATCGGTGTCTGGGTGAATTAAACCACTGCATTAAGTCCAATACTGAATCTGACTAGTCAGAGATATCGCAGATAGATGTTTTTCAGAACTATGAATCCAACTAGGCTGGGACTGCATTCTCCTTAAAACAATAAGCTTGCAATGCTTGTAAGTTAAATTTGGAAGGCTCTGTGATTTCAGCATCAGGATAATTTTACTACTAGCTGGGTCACCAGCCACCACTCCTGAACAGGACTCAGCAGATTCTGGCAAACCACGCTCTTATAAACTTCCATCTTATTTTTGTAAATGCTTTATGTGTGGGAAAGCTTTGGAAGATGTCACAGATACTTCAATTAGTGGAGAATACATCTGAAAAATGGTTGAATATGGTCGAATATTTGACAGACTGATTCTGGGGCACCGCATTTTAAGAGTTGGCAGTGTATTCATTTCTGATATCAACTTCTGACTCCATAACATAAATGGCAAAGAATCTGACTCCTTCATGGAGCATATCTTTCTTTAGCAGTTAGTTTAGTAATATCTATCCCTTCTCCATGGTATCAATTTATTTTGCAACTAAAAAGCGAAAAGCTTTTTTCAGCATGATGGAATTCCTTATCTTCAGAGGCATACATTTGAAACATCATTATTAGAATCATCCAGAGTTTGGATGCCAGAAATGCAGGTGACCACATGAGGGCAGCAGAGTTAGTGTTCTTTACCCCACCTGGTGGTCCTTCAGATTTTTGCTGCTCAAAAGAGATAGCTCTAATCTGCATTAAGATGATAAATTTTCCTAATTATATTTCTGGTGCCATTTTACAACATTTTTATTTGGTTGAGCGTTTTAATCTGCATTTGCATCTTGGGGATGCCTTGTGATTTCTAGTTACCACTCTTATTACCATCATTAATCCTACTGCAGTCTGCTGTAAATCTTGCATTATTTATATTTTGTAACACTTTGCCCTAAAATCCAAATGGGATGAAAGACAAGTATGTGAATGTATTAAATAATAAATACATGCAATTATAGTGCCTCAATTGGGCTGATAGTTCAACACTGTAAAATGTCTGAAAGAAGCACCAAATCATAGAATCATAGAATTGTAAAGGATCTTGGAGGGTAGTTAAAAGTTCCCCACAGCTACAGTGGTGTGCTTCCTGGACACCTGATTTACAAAACTTTCATCTATATTCAAGGTCCTTTTGGGCACCTGGATATATTTCAGAGACATTTTGGGAAATTATTGTCATAAAGCCTAAGAAATAAACTACAAATGAAATGACTATGCCTGGATTTTTAAGCTAAAATGTCCTGGGTTTTTTTTGGTCTGAACTTGGTAGCAGCTCTTTCTCTTGTCCTTCAAAACCATACCCTCCGCCCTCTACAAAATCCAGTAGGGTCCATCAGGTATCTGGAGTGGACCAAGTGAATAGGTCTCACCTTCCTGTGCCAGTTGCAGCTTTATTGTGCTCCAGAGCTCTCACAAAACATTCCACTTTTAATAGAATAACAGAATAATAGAATTGGAAAGGACTTTAGAAGTCTTTTGGTCCAACCCACTACTCTGGCAGGAAACTCTATACCAGGGCTGTCAAATTCACATCGTCACGGCATCATCACATAATGTATTGTGACTTTTCCCTTCTTCACTAAACCAGGCATGGGTCTGGCCACGGTGTGATACATCCGGGCCTAGGCCCGCCCTATACCATTTCAGACAAATGGTTGTTCAATATTTTCTTTTAAACCCCCTAGTGTTGGAACACCCACAACTTCTGGATTAATTGTTCTAACTGTCAGGAAATTTCTCCTTAGTTTTAGGTTGCTTCTCTCCTTGATTAGTTTTTATCCATTGCTTATTCTTATATATATATTGCTTCCATAATACACCATTGTTACAGCATTCAGCAATCAACTGTCAGTTTCACATAAGCCTATTCACTTTCTCATAGTTTTTCTCTAAAACAATAATGGTACAATAAACTTTGTTTCTCACATGTACACAATTCTCAATTACCTACTGAAGGTCAAACATCTTTTTGGCACACACGTGCTTAAACCAGACATAAGTGACACTGTATTTCCTATATTTGGCTCATTGTTTCTTTGCAGGATTCTGCCAAACATTTCCCCAGGTACACACATTTAACAAAGCAGTTCTCCCATAGTTTTTGCATACACCCTTGGTACCTTTTTCTTTGTGTAGGAACAATAACAGCATTCTTCTAATCATCAGGCACAGATGTGGTTTCGCACACACTCACTAAACAAATCACACAGCTATTCCATAATAAATATTATTATTATTAGTATAAAGACTTACGCAATTAAAGAGCTAAGTCTTGAGGACAATGGCCGGTGATGGCTTAATTTATATCTAAAATTAGTCTCCTGGGATGCTAGAAGTAAGCCACTACTGTAATTAAGTGTTAGCTTTCTAAATGGACCAAGTTACCAAGTTTTATGATAATAGGCTAATAGGACTTGCCAAAACTCTATTTTGCCAAAAAGTCATTAACAATACAGAGTTATTAGCAGACTCCTCTTTGACTCTGAATGAGAAAAGAGGAATAAAATATTGCCTCTTCTCAACAAACAGGACTGAGACAAAGGTGTGTTTTTTTCCTTACAAATAGAAAAAATGTTTATGTTAATGCTGCGGAAGTACTTGGCATTAAACAGGTGGACCAATTACAGGCAGGTGATCTTTCTGTTCTTTGGTTCAGGTATTCTCGAACAATGCTTCCTTGTTTGTGCCTTCCATGCCTTCCTCCCCTCCCTCCAGTGTTTGTGAGTGAGGTGTGACCATGGTAAATAATATTTAAAATAGACTGCTCTGGCCATCTTTCCAGAACATAAGACCCTACCAATCTCTGTACAACATAGAGACATTGAAATTATGTCTGGCATTTGAATGGACTCCCAAGAGCCCAATCTAAAGGGTTTGCACATCAAGCCTACAAACCTGCACTGTCCTGCATCTCAAGTGAGGATTTGTTTGCATGTGCAGGTATAGTGTGTTCTCCTTTGAAATACTCTGGGTTTCTAAACAAGCGTTGCATAACAAATCATCTCCCAACTGAGCTGTTCCAGCATTTGGATGAAGTTTCAGTGCCTGCTCTAACCCACCTGCAGAATGCAAATGACTGAGCCAAGGCAGTCAAGAGAATTGTTAGGACAAATGAACATCAGATACGTTCAAAGTCAGCATTCTTACTGGGGTCTGAAAAAATGGTCCGTAGCAACGTGGCACAAGCTTGAAAAGGCAGAAGGAAGAAATTGTCTTCTTGGTGAGGGAAGAAGGACAGACAAGTTGCAAGATTGAAAAAATGATCACAATATTGTTTTTTTTTTTAAAGGATATACCCTTTTGTTCCTTTGGAAAGAAGCTAACATTTTGTCTTAAAATCCATGTTTCAAGAATGCTCCTTAATTCCTCAAGAGGAAAAAAGGAGATTGATTTAGGAGAGAAAAAACAATCCTTCTAGATCTGGTAATTCCTTCTCATCTGTATTAAGGAAAAAGAGTTTTCTTCTTCTCCAAATGGAGCACTAGATGAAGTTTGCTCATTCAGAGCCACAGTCTTTTGCTAGTGGGAGTCAATAAAACCATTTGTTCCATTTGTTCCTTAATTTCTTCTACCCAAGTAATTTTAATCTGATATATATTTTTTTATTTTCATATTACTATGTTTTCAGTGCTGAATAAGCAGTTGAAAATCCTGTACCTAGAAATGAATTGTGTAACTACTGATGCTGAAAACCTCATGTATGGTACATTGGAAATCAATCAATCTGTTCTACTGCACTGCAGTATTGGCCCCATCCACATAGCTGGATCATAGTTCACCACTCAGTTCTCTTATAAGACTTGTTCAATCATACAGGAAATACATAATGTACATCCAAGTCTAACCAGTTACTATTTACATGATACTGTAGGATAGGGATCATCAACCTACAGCCTGTGGGATGGATATGGCCCACCATTCAAAATCATTTAGCTCATGGTCACAAAATGGCCCACCATTTTGGTGAAGGCTTCTCCGGTTGCCTTGGGGTAGTGGAACAAAAGTGTTCCAGAAATGAGGGTGGAAACAGCATGTCTCTGGCTTTTATGCAGAAGGTTGTCAATCCCTACTGTAGAGGAGGAGAGTTATGTTAGTCTACGCAGAACGATTTTATGCACCAGGCTTCCCATTGGCTTATGCCACTTTCTCATTAGTGTGGGGCATGAGTTAAGCACCACCTTAGAAACCAGGAGACCAGGAGTTCTATTCCTTCCTTAGGCACAAATCTAATTGGGTAAGCTGTCATGAAGTTTCCAGAGTGAAAAGCAGGAGACAAATCTAACAAGTAAATGAACACAGGTATGGAAATTTAGCCCAAGTATGTCATTTTCAAGGAAGGTGATATTTTTAGACTCAGCCTATTTGGAAAAATAAATGAATAAATAAATATTTTTGAATGTTTTTTTCTTTTCTTAAAAAAAATCAATATTGTTGTTTTCTTCTTCATTTAACTGCATAATCTTGCTTCATTCACTACAATGAATTTATTCACAGGAAAAAGGCACAGGTACTGCTTTAGTGGCTCAGCAAAAGTATGTGTCCATTTCTTGCTTGAAAGTATGCTAAATCAGCTAAGTGCAATTGCTAATCAGTTCCCTGAGTTGACTAGATTGCTGAAGCAAAATACTTCTTAGTATTCTTTCATACTATCTGGGGAATTCTGGGAGTTGAATTTCAGATCTTTTAAAGTTGTCGAGAAACATGGCTCAAGGATTCTCACATTAGCTGTGGTAGTAGAACAATTGGATACAACAACTCTATCAGTAGCCATGGACAAATAAGCCCAGACCCGCACAGTGTTTACTTTTACTAATTAGTAATTAAATCTATTTTCCTCAACAACTATTTTTTTAAGTAGGTTGTGCTGAGGGTCAGTGCCTGACTCAGAGTCACCCACTGAAGTCTTGTACTGTAGCTGAGAGTGGAGTTGAATCTGGATTTCTCTAACCCAATCCAGTACATTCACCTCTACACCATATTTGACTCAAGATTGACTCAGCCTTCCATCCTTCCGAGGTGGGTAAAATGAGGATCCAGATTTTATTTATTTATTTGATTTATACCCCACCTCATTTCCCTGGTCAAAGGGGAATCTTACATATGTAAGATTATTGGGAGCAATATGTTGACTCTGTAAACTGGTTAGAGAGGGCTGTAAAAGCACTGTAAACTGGTATATAAGTCCAAGTGCTATTGCTATTGCTATTTTAATTGCATTGTCTTGCATGCCTCAGAATATTTTGCTGGGAATTGGAGGAGAAAGAAGGGGACCATTACAAAATATGGTGGAAAAGAGTCAAGGAAAGTTGGCTTTTTCAGGAGAATAACAAGTGTTATTTTTCATGAGATGTCTGCATGCCAAATTATGCAACCAAGCCAATTTTTGTATTTGTTGCAATCATGAAATAATGAAATATGCATAGTTCTGAATTTTGGATATAGAGAAAATCTTTATGTTTTTCCTACAAACAAAGTGTATATTTAACTTAAGTTGTTTCTTCCCTGTTCACAATATATTACAATATAATATAATGAAGATAATACTGATAATACTAATACTAATACTACTAATAATAATAATACACACTTTAGAGAATAAGTTACACTTAATAAGCAATAGATATTTGGGAGAGGAGAGTCAACATGTTCCATCATTGCATTTTTGTTCAGTCACTCATAAAGTTGTACAATCAGTCCATCCACTTATCCCTAAGTACATATGTAAGAATGATCATTAAAGTTCGCTCATGTAGAATAATCACACTACATTAGTTGCAGTCCTATAAATACAGCCGGTTCTCCACACACATCACATGAATTATGGTCCCATAAACAAATTGCCATTGATTTCTGTAATGCCCCTACACAAAAGACATTGCAATATAAAAGGAAAGTCCCAGCATTTTCCCTTCTCAAATCTGATTATGGAAGATAAAGTCATATATATGAGTGCTGGTATATTGAGAATGATTTTATGTATTTAAGAAACACCCATACTTTTATATACGAGGAGATTGATTTTTTTTTTATGTTGCTGTGTTTTAATATCCTGAATCTCTGCACAGAGTTTATAACATGGTGTTGAAAAATAAGTACAAATAAATAAAATCCACAGTCACGTGAGCACCATCTGAATTATTAGCTCATGCTTCACATTTATTCTTCTCAAGAAAAATGGCATCACTTTGGAATCATGCTGCATTACATTTGTTTACCCTCTAAGTATCCTGAACCCTTTAACAAACCAAATACATATAGCAGTCAATTTACAGTAATATCAGAAAAAATATCAGAAAAAATATGCAAAATTTGGACCAAATCTCTCCTGAGACTTAGAAGTCCGCACTTTTGCCCTTCATTGGAAAATGGCATTGTGAACGGACAGAGATAACTCATATGATAATTTTGTATCATTGTAGCTAAAGCACTTATTGTGGTTGTCGTCTGTTAGCAGTCATGACAAGGTCCATAAAGTCATGATATAGAATAGGGCAGAAGAATGAGCAACCCTGACAGTGTGAGATAGTGAACCAACTAGCTAATTCATCTCATTAAAAACATAGGAAGGGAGAACTAAAACTCATACAGTGTGAAATATTTTGCTGATCCAGAACATGGTCTGTTTGTGAATATGTCTTATCATAAGCAAATATTAATGATGATGGAAAGGAGTGTTTGACCTAAATAGATAGTCTGAGAGATAGCAGAAAATATAGGGAAGAAGCCATGTGACTATAGCCCTTTCCAGTCCAAATTGTCTGAGTTCTTTTCACAGACTCACAGACATAGGCTACAGATATACTGCTAAGTAGGCAAGCTATTTTCAGACTTCTTTTGAAAGGTAATAGTAGCCCAAGTCACCTTACTGAATTTGAGAAATATCTGAAGATTGAATAGTCATGTCAAAGTACAGGTAATGTTTGACTCAGAATAGAACCAGCATTCCAGACCATAACAAGCTATGTTGTGCATGGCACAGAAAATTGATATGCTTTGGAAATGAATTTGGGAAAGTAGAGTACTTCCAGAAATATGTGTCTACACTTGCAGAATACAATCTTCATTTGCCAGGTGAGGTTCAACTCCCTCCAGAGCAAAAGGTATCAGTGTTACTTATAGAACATGACACCTTTCTTCTTAATAATGAATAATGGTTGTGGCACCAGCATCAATAACTGTTTATACCTGCTTTTCTGCAAGCTGCTTTTTAAGATTAATGTATCTAGTAGACCTTGTTCTTCAGAGCTCAAAGGTAACTGAGCTCTGGTGAAAAGATGATCACTTCAAACACTATTTTCCACTAATAAAAAGTTGTTTCTATAGAACTGAATAATCATACAAGCAAAGAAGGGGGAGATCTTTAAAGATATTACTTTAAATTTATCACACCTTCCCTTCTTTGGGAAAGTGATTGAGAAGCTAGTTGTGCAACAGCTTCAGAGGATTTTGGATGAAGTAGATTATTTGGATCCTTATCAGTTGGGATTCAGGCCCGAGCATGGAATGGAAACAGCAGTGATCATGCTTTTGGATAACCTTTTGCCATGGATGGAATAGTGGGTGTGCACCCATCCTTCCTTTACTGGTCCTCCCAGCTGCTTTTGATAGCATCAACCATGGTATCCTTCTGCTTCAACATAGAAGATTGGATGTGGGTGGCTGGTTCTCATCCTTTCTCTGGGTTTGATTCCAGTTAGTGGTGATTAGGGAAGAGAGGTCCCACCCCAGCCTTTACTATGCAGAGTGCCAGAGGGACTCTTTTCTTTCCTATTTAACATTAACATGAAAATGCTGGGTAAGATAATCCATCACCATGAATTGAGATATCATCAGTATGCTGATGAGACCCAAGCGTAAATCTCTGCTCCTGACACATTAAGGGATGTTGTGTTGTCCTGATGTTTGAAGGTTCTGGATGGAGAAAAATAAATTTCAATTGAACTGTGGTAAAACTGATTGGCTTTGGAATTTTAGGCCTTCTGGCTCTATGACTACACCATTTTTCATGCCAGAGGAGTTGTTCCAAACATACCCCATGCACAATCTGGAGGTCCTTCAGTAAGCAGGTGGAAATTGTGGCTAGGAAGGCCTTTGCATAACTTTGCAATGTGTGCCATTTGCACCCATTCCTAGATTGAGGGTCACTCATGCCTTGCTCTACATGGGGCTGTCCTTGAAGACTGTTTAGTTTTTGAAGAATTATCTTACTGATAGACAAACTATCCTGAGATTTTTACATTATTTTCTAACAAAACAATACTAGGTTGGATAGAATAAAAAAGAAGTAAACTTTTAGTGCAAACTATTTGTGACTTCTCTGGAATACACATAAATAGCTGTTAGGTGTAAAACTCTGGATAGGGCATGAGAGGCTAAAAATCAACCAAGATGGTCTGTATAATTGCATTTTATTCTTTGCATATAATTCTTGCTTCTCTTTTTGTTACAGCTTGTCCTGCAAACTGATACTTGTAACGCCACATATAAAAATTCATTATCAATATTGACTTGTTAGTTTCTTTTACCTACCTTTCTCAAAACCATAAAATTAAACCAAAATTAATCACTCCATTAACTAAAGACCTTAGTTGGAACTGAGCAATGTTTCAACTTTCACAAATTTACTGTGCCTTAAATCTGGCTATCATATTTTCTATAATTGGCACAATTTCTTAGATCCGGTGCTGGGTAACTGAACGAGACCAGACAACCTTTGAATAGTCAGAACTGCAGCCACTGAATTTTCTTTCTGAAGGGATTCAGCAGAAGGCACAGTTGCAGGAGTTTGACCTTCTTTGTGTACATGTGATATTAGATTTCTGGTCTAAAAGATAGGAAAGGATTAGTGAAGCACATTTTACAACTATAATGGCCAGAGGATTTATTTGTAGGAAATACATAATTAGGATAGGCAAAGCAACTACATCTTATCAAAATAAGAATCCAAGACCACATATTCCCATGAATGTTCTTTGGGAAGGAAGGCAGAAGGAAACTAGCAATCCATGAGACAAAGAACACACAGAATAGTAGAAAAGAGTTAGGGTGATGTGGTGGCTAGGCAGCAAGCTGGAAATTGGGAGATTGTGAGTTCTAGTCCTGCCTTAGGCATAAAGTCAGCTGGATGGCCTTGAACCAGTCACTCTCTCTCAACCGTGAAAAGAAGGCAAGGGCAAACCAAGGAATTAACTAGGCAGTTACCAGGAGCTAACACTGACTCAGTGGAATACACCCCCACCCCAATAAATCCTTAATTCTTTATTCATACTCTACTGTCATCTTATGGTCAGTAGGACATGAGATGCTGAAGAGTTCACATCATTAGATTGATTGCCAACAACGGTGATCATTGGAATCAGAATGGTCAAACTTTTTAAACAAGATTGTTGAAAATTTGCAAGAGACAAAGTTCCCTGAGGATGGGCTCTAGCATGAATCCAAAAGCTTGGAAGACTAAACCACTGGTCCTGATGACTGACCCATATTGGATCCTGCAAGATTGTTAATTGTTTTGAGAGGGCAGGAGTATAGTGTGGAAATGGGAGTTGGGGATCTCTGGAACGTAAACTGTTAATATGCTTAGCTGTAATCTTTTTCCAACTCCCGCTGCCATCAATTGCTTAAAATTACATTGCTGAAACTTGGGCACCGGGCATCAAATTTCAGTGGTGAAATTTAAGGGTGCTTGTGGGGTTGATGGGGGTCACATATAGTCCACTGAGATGTACTGAAAACTACTGATTCTGAGAGTTATGATAGTTTTTTTAAAAATCCCATTTCTTTTTCCTATGCTTAACAACCTTAACAATGAAAATAGACTTTTGAAAACTCATGTCATGATTTATGTTTGATAATATTGGGAAATATTATTTATTCTTTACACATCTAGGCAAGGGCACAGTTAGAACTTCATGCATTACTGAAATAAGAGAAAGGTGGAAAATGTTCCTCCTGTCCCAAAGAGATTAATGTTTAGCCTGTTCGATGCCATGGAGAGAAGACAAAAGTGCACAAATTTGACCCTTGATTTCACTACATTTTAAAATTGTATTTAATGCAGCTCCAAAACATATGAACAAGGATCTGTGAAACAAACAGAAAGAAAAGAAGAATCTGAAGAATATAGAATAATTAAATTATATAAACATTATTACAGTTTAGTTTTTAAGCAAAAAATTGACTACAACAAATATATTGTTCATTACACCAATGACAAATGAATTCAATAGCTGAGAAATGACACAATTCATCAAGCCAAACTTTGACATTGGGTACACAAGTGTCTTATAATGGACAGATCAAGATCTTTTTGGCAAGGTCCCAGGTACGGTTGATCCAAATTTTTTCAGAGATATATTGCAAATTGGAAGGACATACATTTAGCGAGAGAGATGGAAGGTGTCAAGTCCAGATCCAGGATAAATCAAAGAGTGGGCAAGCTTTAGGACCCTTTTTATTCTCTTGGTCCATGTTTTGTTGATTTACAAATCTGGTAGTTGTCAATAGGATTGGTGGGTTTTCCAAATGCTCAGTGCCCAGCCGCCTTTGACTGTCTTCTGTTCATTTTTTCTTTCATCCTTAACAATTTGGTGTCCTCTTATCTATCTCCTGAAAGGAGATTCTTATCTATCTCCTGAAAGGAGATTCTTTTTGAAAAGAATCCTGGCTTTTGCCCTCTTGGCATCCATGCCTGCTTCATTTTTAGCTTATGGAAACTTGAGCCTGATGTCAATCCCAGGGCTGACTCATTTTTCATACCAAACTATGTTACAGCAACATTTTTGAGTTTAAATAAAAAACATTGCAATCCATTGAGATCATAATATTTTCAAATTAGTTACACTGTGGTCAGAGCTTCAATGAAAAATGTAATTGTAATTCTATATATCACTAGAGGAAACGATTCCTCACTTTCGTGCACTATCTCTTCAGCATATCACAACTAGTGGGTAAAAATATTTTGCCAATTGTGTAGCTGCAGCAGTCCGGTGTGACTACAGGATTATGCCCAACATCTACATATTCTCCACACATTCCTATTGCTGCATCTGACTATAACCCAAATTGCACACATAAAAAAAAATCAGGTTGAAATCATAAAATGCTGAGTCACAAACAGCCCTTTATTTAGAATTTCTTTCCCCTTTCTTTCATTTCTTTATTTAGGCAACAATATTGACTTTGAATTTTCTCCATGCCCTGTCTGGGAAGCAATGCAATGGCAAGGGGTGGTTGTTCCACTGTTTTATTATTTTGTGCTTGTGTTAAACCAGTAAGGGCCACTGAATTCAAGCAGGTACTGCCAATTGAACAGAAGTGCTACTATGCAATTCTGGTAGACCATCTGTGCATCCAGCTCTTTGGAGATGCAGATTGGAAACTAACAAGGCTGTTCAGGGACTAGAAGAGAAAAAGCACGTCACATCAGTCTGAATGGCCAATAAACTTTGCTCTGATCTCACCCAGCTTTAGCCAGCAAGTTTGCCTCCAAAATGATAGGTGGATGAAGCATAATCATTTTTATTTATTTATTGAGTAAATTTATAGGCTGCCCAACTCACTCTGAAAAGAGACCTGAACTGCAACCTGGTTTGGGTACTCTTGACTTAAATGGAAAAGCAATCTTTTATTCATAGGACTCACGGGCAGGGGATAAGATAACAGGCTCTTAGAGACATGGCTGAAAAAAGATTGTCAGAACACTTTGTACCATCGTTAGGTTGTCAACGAAAATCCCATGCTCATTTATGCTGTACCTCTATTGATCCAAGCGAATGTGAAAGACTAGGATATAGGTGGTTTTCATCTGAAAGTCAAAGGTAGCATAGATTAAGTGTTTTATTTATTCATTAAATTTATATGTGGCCCATCTCACAGTTTGAGGCAACTCTGGGTGGCATATAAATTTTTGGGTATGTATTTTAACAGAGCTTAAATGTCTTTTATCAAACAAGTCATAACATATTGATATTTTTCCATAGAGAAACAAGTGAGTCTCAATCAATCAGAATAGAACTGGCAAGGACTTTAGAGGTCTTCTGGTCCAACCCCCTGCTCAAACAGGAGACGCGATACCATTTCAGACAGGAGGCTGTCCAGTCTTTTCTTAAAAATTTCCAGTGATGAAGTACCTATAACTTCTGAAGGCAAGCTGTTCGACTGGCTAATTGTCCTCACTGTTAGGAAGGTTCTCCTTAATTCCAGGTTAGTTTCCATTCATTGTTTCTTGTCTTGCCTTCTGGTACTTTGGAAAATAAGTTGACCCCCCCCCCCTTCTTCTTTGTGGCAGCCCTTCAAATACTGGAGTGCTGCTATCATGTCCTCCTCTAGTCCTTCTTTTCTTTAGACTGGCCATTCTCAATTTCTGCAACTGTTCTTCATATGCTTTTATCTCCAGGCCCTTAATCATTCTAGTTGCTCTTCTTTGCACTTTTTCCAAAGTCTC
>JANHGC010009690.1:11891-24287 GCA_027560395.1 Boaedon fuliginosus | reverse complement strand
GCTGTCTATCATTTAATTCGTTAGAATTTGGTCAATTAGGGCATATTAATTCGAGTTCCCTTTGACCGGGAAGAGAGGCGGGATATAAATTGAATTAAATAAAATAAATAATCAATTTAGATGGCAATTTGCAGGAAATAGGACTAGTTTATTCCACTCATATTAAAAAAATGAATACACTCGGTATAGAAAACAGATACATTTATATTTTTCCTGTTTCCTTTCTCTAATGACGAAATTAGATCTGAGGAAAAAGCATGGGGTCAAAGATTTGACTGGCTTGCTAAAAATACAATTTTGTTAGATAGATCTTTCTTTATTTTTGTATGTGCAATAAATCCAAGAAGAGAAGTATTTTAAGTATATTGAGTCATGTGGTGACTATAGCATATATTTCCATTTGCTGAAAAATTTGCCTCTCTGAATTGATAAGTGTATGAGGGTAAGATCTGAACTGATCTAGAATCTGATTGGCTCTAGATGCAGATTTTAACTAAAGCAAGCTTTGCTATTATATTATGTTATTACCTGTATGTTCATACGCACATGTCTGGTTGACTCATCCACTGCTTTGTTATTTCTTTGGAGAGTGGGAAGTATGTGCATTTGCTGGAGCCATTATGAAGACACTGGGCACAAATGTAAAGCAGTGAACATAAATTTGATATATTTGCACCCACAGTTTGAAGCATCTATTGCAATTTCCTCCCTAAGCATTGCAATTACTTTCTAATAAACTATAAGCTCTTCCTTAAACAATTCAGGTCCTTATTATTCATTTATATTTTGATACAAAAATAAAGTAATATTATTTTAATTTTATTTTGTTTCAAGCATCATATATTTACAAATGGAATGTGCTGCAGCCAAGGATAAATATAAATAAAATGTAGAAGAAATCAGGTCACCAACATGACCTTTTTTCTAGTTTCCATTTCAAATATACAGGTTCCCCAGTGTTGGAAAAAATATCTTTCTGGGTTCAGTTCCAAGTGGGGAAAAACACCATGGAAACATGGAGGCTGTTTGGAAAGATGGTTTAATGGTGGATAGGATCACATGCCTTGGAGCTCCAGGATGAAAAAGGGAAAGGGCAGAACCACTGAGAGTCCCTTAGTTTTATACCCTCTGTTGGACTTTGAACCTGCCCCCTGTACCTATGGCAAGAAATGTATCCTGATTGGTTACTGTCAGAGGTCATAGCTAGCAATGTACGTTGTTTGTGCAAAGCTTGGTTGAGTCCTGCTGGCTGATGCAATGAAAAGGGCTTTAGGCTATTCCCATTATGGTTTTGTCCTTACTTGGGTCTGAGAGGTAATCCCATTATGTCCTGAGGAAGGTATCTTTGTTATGCAGAATAAACTGGCTCAGGCCTTTAATGGCTTATTGAATAGTTCTTCCTGAAGGAGGTAGATGGCCCCTTAACAAAGGTGGTGGCTGAGTTTCTAGTGTGTCCCAAAATATTTCATTTCTCTACGGGGAGGGCTAACTTCCTACATCTCCTTTATTAATTTCCATCCATTGTTTCTTGTCTTGCCTTCTGATGCTTTGGAAAATAAGCTGACCCCCTCTTCTTTGTGGCAGCCCTCAAATACTGGAATACTATCAAGTCACCCTTAGTCCTTTTTCCTCTAGAGTGACCATACCCAATTCTTACAACTGTTCTTCATATGTTTTTGTCTCCAGACCCTTAATCATTCTAGTTGCTCTTCTTTGCACTTTTTCCAAAGTCTCAACATCTTTTTTCTAATGTGGATGTAATACACCAGGTGTATTGCATCCAGTTGCATCCACCAGGTGTATTGCATCCAGTTTTCTAAACTGGATGCAATACACCAGGTGTGATCTTACTAAGGATTTATAAAGTGGTACTGATAAGGTAATAGTAAGGCAATAAATGTATTCCACAGTGGGGGAGCAGCTAAGATAAGAACTGAGTCAGGCACATAAGTGTTAAGCTTTGCTCTAAATATTGTAGCTTTATGACCTTATTTTGGTCCACAGACTGAATCATTTGCACTGAATGCAAAATGAAGATTGTTTTTCAGAACAAATCTTTTTTAAAAAAATGGAGAGAAGGGAGCTGAAAACTAGAATCAGGAAATGCGACTGAAAGAGAACAAACAATATTATATTTAAGGGCAGAACTGGCATTGGCAACAAGTATTTAGAGATCGGTTTTCCTAATCCCTATGATATTTTTTACATCCATACAAAAGATGCATTCTGCATTCAAACTTTAAAAGCATGAAGGACAGAAATCAAAACAGGAACTTTCTGCCTGAGAATTTAATGGAGGTCAATGCGAGGAGGCCTTATATACAGTTGAGAAGCACTCATCAGTCTCTTCAAAAGCCAGTTTATGAACTCTGCACCTCTCCCCAACATCAGTGCATATATTTATAATGCATGCAATCACATCTGTCAGCCGAAGGTGGGTCTTCCATCTTATGAGGGAAGCCATAAAAAGGAAGAATTCAAGCTGACAATAGCTGTACATCTGTCAAAGAAATGGTGATGGAAAGAAGTGGGGGGAAGAAAATTACCATTTCCCCTTCATTAGAGTAGGCTGGCAGCTGCATTAAAGCAAGCGCCAGATGCCTCTTAGTATGAAACCAGGAGGTAAAAGGCAATGTACCTACAAGACTTCACCACATGAGCTTCAGAAACTGGTAGTTGGTGCAGCCATAGACTTAATTTACATTTTTATTGGTATTAGACTAATTTAGTTTTCTGTCAATCATTAAGTGACTTATGGCCTTTGCTACATTCTTCTATTTCTTGTTATCCTAGATCTAAAATGACCTTCCTGGTGTGGTAGTCCTGAAGCAAAATTATATTTTATAATAAGGAGCTGCTGCTGCTGTTGCTACAATATATTTTGGAAAAACACATCCTTGGAATGGAATACATACTTGTATGTCTGCCAGTCTTGGAAGTTTACTTGATTATTTCTCCTTCAAGCCCAATTGTTTGATTCCTATGCGCTCTATATTGTGTAATGTGAAAACCAAATAGGAACCCTTGCAAATTCCACTTAATTTTACGGAAATAAATTGATGAAGGGGTTCCAGGTTTGATAAGAGGACATGAGGCAATAAAAGCATTTCCACAGAATAATTTCAAAAGGCTTACTGGTTCTTATTTCCCAAATTGAAGTTGTGTTTGGTACTTGATAAAAGTATTCCTGTAAAGTTTAAAAAGTCTAAATGAAAAAAAAAGTGATTCTGGCTGCCTTTTCCACAGCATTTTCCCTAAGTGATTCCTAAACTTGAGGCAACTTATATTACATCTCTGAGATGATTTCACTTCTTCCTTTCACTTAAAGAATGATAAGCTCATCAAACAGTTGCAGAGATAAAACTTGCAGTTTCTAGTCTGGCTTGGCCTATTTGTCTTTTTCTGATGAGATTTCCGTTTCTAGTAGGTATTTTCAGAGGAGTATAGGTTCATAAGAAGTTTCTGTGGCTAACTTTTCCAATGAGAGTAGAGAAATATTGACACTTGCTAAGCTTAGTTTTAAGTGAATTTTAGATAACCACAGTTATGGGATGGAGATAATTTAATAATTTAAGAAGAGACTGGACAGCCACTTGTCTGAAATGGTATAGGGCAGTGATGGCTAAACTTTTTGGCACCAAGTGCCCAAAGTGTGCATGTGTACCCCCAAAATACAACACACATGTGCTCCCCATGCAAGTGGCTCACTCCTTGCATGCCTCTGCACCCCTTGTGAATGCACCTGCAACCCCTGTGCATGCAGCCACTCCTCCATGCATGTGCGCATGACCCCTGTGTGTGTGCCCTGCCCCCATGCAGGTGTGTGCGACACCCATGTGTGCACTCCACCCCCTGCGCATGTTCAGCAGAGACCTAAAGACCAGCTGGACATTGGGAGGTGAGCATGCACATACACAGCAAAGCTGAGCTGGGGCGATGGCTCATGTGTCCAAAGAGGGTTCTGCATGCCAGGTTCGCCCTCATGGATATAGGGTGTCCTGCTTGAGCAGGGGGTTGGACTATAAAACCTCCAAGGACCCTTCCAACTCTATTTTTCTGTATTTTGTATAATCACTGAGATGTCTGTAGATGATTGGAGTACCTTGCAACCACTGAGTATGAAAGATGGGGACATCTGGTCAGCCACCATCTACCAGAAATGAACTTGCATTCATACCCATGTGTCCTTGCATTGACATTCCGTTTTATCATAATCTCGCCTAACTGACCAACATTGCTTTATCCCCTAGAAATCAGATGTGTGAAACAGTCATTCACTTTTACCAAAATGACATTGTTCCTCAACTCTTTGTCTATGATGTTATAATACTAACACATCTTTCTAGTAATTAAAAAAATAGAGAATAATTTCGTGAAATATTTAAATACTATTTAAAAATAAATAGGGATTAGAAGGTGATTTGTTTTGTTTTAGAGTTGGTGCCAAGTCATGTTTAAACTATGGTTTGCTGAACAAATCACAATGGCTTTCTTAATATATAAAACTAAATCAAAAACTTTAATTGATTATGGCATGAGTGATACAAGCTCTCCAGCTAAAACTAACCCAATATAACATGGATTAGTAAATTGAGTGAATTTTCATACTGAGATTGAAAGCTGACAGTTCATTATTTGTCATCTTTGCTGCACTCCATGGAAGAGGGCAGCTAGCTATGAATGTAAACCATCTCCTGGTTTACAGTGAGCACTGACTGCAGTTTGTTTACATTTTCAACATCTGTTTTATGTTTGCCCTGATGTCAACTCTTTTGTTCCTTTATTTTCATATTTTCAAAATTAGTACAGTATTTATAGCTTAGTTACATAAATATCCTTCTCTCTCTCATTATTTCAGAGGACAAAGGCATCTAACAGAGCACCCTTTCAAGAAATTTGAGGAAACATTTTCAAACATTTTCTGCTTTATTATCTAGTGATATTTTAAATTCCAGGTTGATGCTTGAATCTTCCCAGAAGCAATAATTTGCTCTGACCTATCGGTGCTCCTCATTTTCTTTCAAGCATTGATTTTCTTATGTTCCTAAGAGAGCTTGAAATTAACAAAGCTGAACTCATGATTAAAATACAAACAACCTTAGTTACTGCCTTTAGAATTGGCAGCAACTATAGCAAAGCTGTGATGATCCTACTTCTCCCCTGAAATCCTTGCAGAAAGGCTGCCATTATGTACTTGTGTCCTGATGACTGCTTCAAGCAGGTAACTTTTTTTTTTTTTTGCAACATTTGCACTTTGATGGTTTGTCCCATTTGTATCTTCATTCATCGTTCCCAACATATACTGAAATCTATATGTATACCTTGTTAAACCTTTTGGACTGCATAGTATACATAATTAAGTAGGGTTGCGCTGAATAATTGATCCAGGATTCCGTAATTCTTTGCACTTTTGATAACTTTGTGAGAGGTCAAAACTGATGGGACAGGATAGTTTGGAAGGAAGTTGTGTTAGTGAAAAGGAGCAGCAAATATAAAAAAAGACAACTTCCCTACTTTTTCCATAACCAGGTTTGTAGTTAAACTGGGTATGTATGAAGAACTGAGAAAATTTTGAAGGCTAATAGAGACACATACTTGAACTTTTTCTATCATGTGAAATCCATAAAAATCAGATGGGAGCAGTGGTGGGATTCAATTTTTTTTACTACCAGTTCTGTGGGCATGGCTTGGTGGGTGTGGCTATGTGGTCAGCCAATCAGAAGTGGTAATTGCCGGCTCTCCAAACCAATCAAAATTATCGCTACCTGTCAGAACTGGCTGAATACCACCTCTGGATGGGAGCCATGCTTTTGAAATAGTTTTAAGTGCAATTTGTATATATGAGTAACAACATCTCCCCTACATTGTGAAATACCAGTTTAGATGTTTCCAGAAAAGCATTTCATTGTGCAATTGTCCCTTCTCTTTAATAATTTCCTTGCAGTGTCACAGAATTTTCTTTGTTTAGAATGGAGACTGAAAAAACTGAAGATCAGGATCACTTCCCTGCAAGATCTGAGTTGGACAAAGTCTGAGGGACCACAGAAACCCAGGAAGCAAAGGTATTTTGGGGAGCAAGTTCCAAAGTTCAAGGTAGATTTCAATAACAAAACTTCTTAGGATAAGGAACACAGCCCTATTTAAAAGAAGCAGTTTCATCAACAGCAGTTAAATAACTGGCAGTGGAACAGGAGTAGAAAATTTTGGTGTTTCTTCCTGTCCTAGAAACAACATTTCTTCAAACATTTCTTCTTGTTGTCTTTACTTATCCCCTAATGGATACTCTGGTACTTGAGACAGTGATTACTTTGATATTGGTTCTTTGTTACCCACCTGCCTGAATTTCAGGCAGGAAACTTACTTTGCTGATTCTGGTATAAATTACTGCTCTTCTGCCTTTCTGCGTTATCAATTAGCTTGGAAATTTACACCCTAGCCAGGATACCTGGAACTTTACAGACAGCCCAGATGTTATTGTTGATTGGTATTTGCAATCTTTACGTTTTCTTTACTGTTGTTTCTATTTTTTATTTTGCATCAACATCCATCAACAAGGAAACATTTTAATATTTTGTAATTTATTCTGCTTGATGGCAGTAGAAGCCATCTGTTGGCAGCAGCCGTCTGCTGACTGATTCTAGAGTCTAGAATCTAGAGAGACCATATTCAGAACAAAACTGTTTTGACTTTTCAGCATTGAGAGTTTTGAGTCAAGCTTTTTGATTAGAAGCTACTAATCAAAGCTAAACACACAGGGCTGTCCTCATAATTCTAATTAGGTCACAGTGAAGATCACATTTTGTAGTGATTGGACCTGCCTCCAGCTTTAGTGTGACATTAACCACTGGCAATAGTTATGCTAGGACCTTCCTTATATATTTGGCATAAATGTATGCAGTGAGTAACAGGGCAGAAAAACTGGGCTGTTCATGCCACTGTAGCATCTTTCCTCAAAGGATCATGAGAGGTTAGTGCTTCCAAGGAGACACAGCCCTTGAGTCAAAAGACACCACACAGAATCCTTCTTTGCCGTGGTTCACGCAAGTTCATAATGCTCAGGCAAAAGCACTCCACCACATGGGGAGAAACCTGGAAAGGATAATGGGTCATGAAGGCTAACTTGATGGAAATTTTGTATCTCTATCATTGTGACACAATATTCATTTGCTGGCATTTTGCTAATTAGCTTTGAGCAAAAGGATGGCTTTGAATCAAGTTGCTTTCAAGAGTTAACAGTTCTTTTTCTTTACCCACTCAAAAGTGTTGGTTGCTCAAATAATAATGTTTCTCTCCCCCTTGACATGGTGCAGTACATGAAATACCACCCCAGACAATCATGTCTATTAGTTTCCAAGGCAACCATCTTGGATACATTTGTCTGAGCCAATTTTGGAAGGCTGACTAAAGCCAAATAAGAAAATTAAAGTTTCTTTTGCTTTGCAAAATTGGGGATGCAGAAACCACCATTAAACGCTGTCTTCATTAGCCCCACAGATTCTGATGTAAACAGTTAAGGGGAAGAGAAAATATACTTTCATGCAAAGAATCCAAATGCAGAGTGAAAGTGAAATAAATTATGTATGATAGCCAAGAATGCAGAATGATGACTGAGCCAATAGCAGATGAGCTGGTAAAATTGCTTATGGATTGATAGACTGAAGGTGGTGGAGGTGAAGTGCCTGAACTTTGCCCCATGAAATATGTGGAGAAACACAGAAAGCTAAGCTATCTTGGAAAAGGCTATATGGGTAGTGTTTGTTTAGTTGTCCTTTTGTCTATGTTAGATATCTTGGTATATTTGTATTACATCCATGAATACATTGATACATTTATAAACCATCCAGCTGGTCCCTCTCCCCTCCCCTCCCCTCCCCTCCCCTCTTCGCCCTCTCCTCTCTTTTCCCTCTCTTCTCCCTTTCTTCTCCCTCTCCTCTTTTCCTTCACTTTCTCTTCTCTTCCTTCTTGACTGGGGATAATAAAGTGCTGGAGCTAAAAACCTGAATAAAAATATCCCAGGGAAAGAATCCAACTTGTGGAAGATAAAGACTATTAGGAGAATTATAACAGTAGTAAGTTTAAATTACAGTACCAAATGGGGAATAAAATAAGGCTCTGTTACTTGGCCACATTTGCCATGTCTTACTGAGAACATTAACCTATGAATTTATTCCATGCCAGTGCTTTTTTGCTGTCGCTTGTGCCTTTTGTATCTCAGTTAGAACAAGTGGAATCTGTTCTTTGTTCAAATGTGCACACTCTTGCCTGGATTCCTGACCTAGCAACAACAAGACCGTGTATAACTGTGCACCATATTGCTCAGCCAGAGGGGGAAATCCAGTGACATTACAAAGCATTAGCTTTAATTAGATGGTGAGGCGAGAGCTCGTTGGCGCAGTGTGTGAACTATTGAGCGTCATGTTCAGCTTGTCCCATGAAGGTCAGTGTGGCCCAAGTATTCCATTGATTTTAAGGCTATACCTGATCAAGGCTAAAAGTTTTTCTACACTCTGTGAAGTGAATGCTGATTTTTCTTGAAAGAAAATGCTGCTCAGCATCTCTTCATTCAAAAAGTGTTTCTTTTTCTTTGAGAACAGCAACTTTAAAAACAAAAAAAGGCAAAACAGAACTTAGTGGTTGGATATTCTATAACTTAATTTGTGGATCTGCGAGAGAGATGATTTTATCAATAATGATCAGATCCCTCATTGAGAGGTTCTGCTTCCTTAGGTTATTAGGCCCTTTCCCTGCTTGTTTTGCCCCAATTTTAGGAACAATGTCATGTTACTTAGCAATTTTTGGAAGTTGTATTGTATTGTATATTACATTATATTTTATGTTACACTATACAGGTAGTCCTCAACTTACAACAGTTGATTTAGTGGTGGTTCAAAGTTACAATGGCACTGAAAAAAAGTGACTTATGGCCAGTTTTCACACCTGCAACCATTGCAGCATCCCCATGACCAAAATTTGGATGCTTGGCAACTGATTCATATTTATGACGGTTGCAATGTCCTGGGGTCATGTGATTGCCTTTTGTGACCTTCTGACAAGCAAAGTCAATGGGGAAACTAGATTCACTTAACAACTGTGTTACTAACTTAATTGCAGTAATTCACTTAACAAAAACTGAATTTACTAAACAGAAGTGGCAAGAAAAGTCATAAAATGGAATAAAATTCACTTAACAAATGTTTCACTTAGAAACAGAAACATTGGGCTCTATTGTGGTTGTAAGTCAAAAACTACAGTATCTGTATTATATTGCATTGAATGTCCCAAAGCTGCCTTTTTCAAGAGGCAACAGGACTTCCTGGTTTTTCTTTGGGAAATTTTTCACCATCCAATCAAAACTGAAGAAGCTTCTTGGATGAGAAGCGAAATGTCTTCAAACAAAAACCAGGAAGTCCAGTTGCCTCTTGAAAAGACAGCTTTGGGACAATCAGGAACTGGATGACTAAGAAACTCCATAGATGTTGTATTGAATGTAGAAAGGTTGGATTACAGATGTTTAGTTAGGAATATGAAAAATTACTCCCTTTCTAGCCTCCCAGAGCCATTTTGATCTGGGTGGCACCAAATTAGAAATATATTAATGAAACAATCTTATAAATGACAACTGACATATTTTAAAATGTTACAGTACACTTCCATTCTGTGGAACGTGCACAATTATATTTATTACTCTTTTCTATAACATAAAGCTGCACAATATTTGCAATGTTCATTCAGAAAAATGCTGTTTTGCTTTTATTTAATCCAACCAATTTCAGTGCTTTTCTCACTGTGCGTTCACTGCACTTAAGAACTGCAAATAGACAGATATGTTATTTTGGAGAATGTAAAGTAGCTGCGGCTAAATTAGATGCTATTGTTAATTGATTGAATACAATTAAAGTTTTTGATGGGTTTTTTTTAAAGAATCACATGAATAACAAGGCAGCCTAAGTAACGCTGAGAATATCTCTGAGAAAGGCAGATACTCATCCTTTGCTCCTTCATGTCTGCAAAAAGAACTGGTTTATTAGCAATATGTATTAGAAGCAATTCCCAGCTGGTACTGTATTTTAAAAATAGTTTGTGTACAGTCATAGATATTTCTCCTCCAAAAGGCTATTACATTATTTAGCTCCAATGTAGGCTTTCCTCCCGATGATAACATATTTCCTTGTCTGTGATATCACAAAGAAAGGGTTAAACTCTCCTCCATATCCTTTAACCTCAGTATTGCCTAGGCTTCTCCACAGCAGCTACTTAACAGAATAAAAATGTGTATGTTGTTGCTCACTGCTATTAAGAAAATGAGCTGTAAGTTTTAAGCTCCAAACTTAGCTCAGCTGTAACTTCAACACTGCATGCTTTATGCAAGGCACCATCTAGTCTGGCTCCAGGTTTGAGAAGGCCCTCGATAAATTGCTTTCAGAGGCCTCATCAATAATGTCGGCAGAGGTCCCCAAGTATGAATTTAAATCAGGGCAACAGGTAATGCATTTTGAGCAAGAATTATGAAACATTGATGGACCAATCAAGAATAGATGGGATTTGCTGGAAAATTGGAGATTCAGTATTAAGGGGTGAAATAGTGACCCCATTCCTTACACTTTCAACCTCCAGTCATCTGCAATGAAGTAATAATAAGCTTCGACAACTGCATTGGGTTCTTGGTGAAATTTTTGAAAGTAATATGAGACATCACAGGTGTGTTTTATTCCTTGCAATTCCTTTTATAGAACACTTTACCCCACATTATTTTACTAAGTAACACTTTCAAGTGCTCTCTACAATTTTTGTTTCTTAGAAGTATATTTTCTATTCAGGGTACTTTTATTTTAAATGGTTTACAATTCCCTTCAATCAGTGTGTAGAATAAGGTGGTATGAACCTAATAAATGTAATTCCTTGAGAGCAAAAGCCTGATCCATAGACTAAGACCTAAGCTAAGAATACTGTATGAGAAGAATGTAGTTTTATTTTAATTTTTTTAAATTTTGAACAGCCCTTTGAATTTTTGAAGCAAAGGAGCAATGACCACCTGGACAGATGGGATAACTTAGAGGCTTTTACCAGTCATTAAGTTTTATGACTCTTGTAAACTTTGTGTTGTTTGGAGAAATTTTATTTTAATTAAAGCAACAGTCCAGCAGAGAGTGACATATAAACAGATACAGTTACAAAAGAGGAAAAATAAGGCTTAGAGTTTGTCTACTGGAAAATAACAGCTTTGCCCACATCCCACATTCTGGCAAGCATGAGCAATAGCTTTGTTCCAGTATAATTATATACTTTCCCCACATGCTTTTCTTTCAATTAAGTTCAAGTACATGGCCATTTAACTAGGTTTAACGTGCTCATTGATAGCGAGCTATTTCAGAAATCCAGAATTAGTGCAGTAAACCACTGTAATGCTACATGGCTCGTGTGTCTGTATTACAATGCCCACAGCCTTTTTTTTTTTTTTTTTGCTGTTGCCTCTTTGAAAATCTGTAACAATGAAATATTTCTTTTCATAGCTTTATAAAGGAATTGGGGGGAAAGGAGTTGGCAGAATTGAATGCACAGTGACCTTTTAGCGATAGGCAGAGATGTGTTAATATTGAAAGACAATTATCTGAAGTGCCTGTGGCTACCAGTTTCCTGTTGATAACCTGCAATGCTAATTACCTCTAAGAATCCAGGGCGGATGTTTGTGACTTGAATTAATTGGAACTCACAAAAAAGTGTTTATTGTGGTTACTAGCAGAAAAGAATGTAAGAAAGAGAGCACAATGCTCAGAGACATTTTAGAATTCTGATCTTCTCCAATCTTGATTAAGCTACAATGATAAAATGCATTTAATGGATTGAAACTACTGCTTTAAACATTATTTAGAAGAAGGCCTATGCAAGCTTAGGATCTCTTTTGCTCTTCATCAAGATGTTGGGCTTAAGTCAGATCCAAAGGACTTCTTCATTTTGCTCTATGCTGCATAATTTCAGTTTACCCATAACCCCTAGTGTTTGGGGGTTGGGATTTATTTATTTATTTCTGAGCAGAGTGGGAAGAAAGGCTTAAAATGATGTGATGATCTATTTCAGGGGTGTCAAACTTGCGTCATCATGGCATCATCATGTGATGTATCAGGACTTCCCTCCCCCCCCTTCACTAAACCAAGCATGAGCATGGCCAGTTCGTGACACATCCAGCCCGCGGGGCGGGAGTTTGACAATCCTGATCTATTCCAATAGATAGATATATAGAAAGATGAGCATTCTTGTGGAATTCGCTCCCTGCGGAGATCAGAACCATCTCCAGCTTGCCTAGTTTCCTCAAGGCACTGAAGACCTGGCTTTGCTGGCAAGCGTGGCCTTAATCATCATGTCTCCTTCTCCCTTTTTATCCTCCCCTCGTGTATGACT
>JANHGC010009689.1:8432-18522 GCA_027560395.1 Boaedon fuliginosus | reverse complement strand
CCCAACCATAAAATTATTTGGGACCACATATGGGAATATGTGTTTTCCAATGGTCTTAGGCGACCCCTATGAAAGGATCGTTCGACCCCCAAAGGGGTCCCGACCCCCAGGTTGAGAACCACTGTTCTAGAGCCTGGTGGTGGAGTGGTTAGAATGCAGTATTGCAGGCTAATTCTGCTGATTGCCAACTGCCAGCAGTTTGGCAGCTCAAGTCTCACCTGCTCAAGGTTGACTCAGCCCGACTTCCAAGGTTGATAAAATTATGACACAGATTATTGGAGGCGATATTCTGATTCTGTGAATTTAGACAGGGCTGTAAAACATTGTGAAGTGGTATATAAGTCTAATTGCCATTGCTATTCTACATTCAAATTTCGTCCCAAAGTCCATTGCTATATTGATCAGAAATGTGTTAATGAGTTTACAAAATGGTCAGATAATTACTGGAACAACAATTATACTTACAATTACTGGTAATGCACAAAAAGTAGCCATAATTGCTAGTATAGAATAATAGATGATTTGTTCAATGCTAACATTCATTGAGGAAGAGTTTGTGTCCAAAGAAACCATTTGTTTTTTTTAAAATACTAAACTGAAATAAGAACATGCTTTACATCTATACTGCTTGGGCATTTTGCTTTATGTTGATAGTCATATAGTCATATATCTGTTGATAGTCATATAGTTATATATCTATGAAACATCATTTTTCATTCACTGGTTCCAGGGACACAAGATGATATTCCATAGATTGGGCAACATCTATAACCTTACATCTGGGTCTCTTTGTCATAATTCTGTCTTCTTCATTTTTTAATTAATCCAACACTACGCACATTATAATTACCGCGGTAGGGAAGTATGCCTTTTTTTTTCTAGGGCTATGAAGTGAATAATTCATTTTAAGAATGAGCCTAAGCAGACTAAATGCATTTGGCAAAAGCCTTTTCCTTAGTAAGAATAATCAATTATGTGAGGGGAAGATTTTCTCCTCTCTGACATGCTGAGTGAATCTTTCCACCTGGGTCTCTCATGTCAACTGGAAAAGTAGAATGAAAGGGGACAGCATGGAGATTACAGACTTTCCTGTTTCATTCCTTGAACTCGTTTTTCACTCCCTTTGCAGATGGTACCTTTGATAATTTAAAAAAACTTTAGTATAATAGTAAACTCTTTTTATTTTGGTTAAAATGAAAAAAATATGAAAGAAAGGTGTATCTATGTCTATATCTATATCTACAACTATAAATCTATATAGATATAAAAATAAAGAGTCAAAGTGGAAAAAATATAGTAAATGATATCTATTCAATTCCCCCCACTAATTAATCGTAAAAAGGATTCATATAAATATAAATACCTGCATAAAATTAAACCATAGAGCAACATGTTGTGTCATCTCATTTTTACAATGTAGAGACTTAAAAATTGAAACTTACTCATATCCAAATCTATTCCTTAAAACTTGATAATTGTTTCTATGATAAATGGTTGACTTTTAAACTAGATAATAATACTTATTATAGGCTCCCTGAACATCTGTTATGCTGTCTCAGTAGGGTGGGGGGTATTTCTGGGAGAGATGAGAGATGAACTCTGGGAATGTTCACCAAAAATACATACAGTGATCACACAAAACATGAAGGTCATCCTAGCTGCCCAGCTAAAGCAAGCAAGCAGTTTATCTATATACTTCTAAAACTCTCATTGCCATGACCTTTAACTGGGAGAAACAGTGAATCATAGGGCAGCCATTTTTAAACCAAGGTGCCTCAAATGGGCTAATGTATGGAATGTGTCCAAAATACAGAACCCATGACTTACGAGGGAATGAAATTTAGGTTCAATGCTGTTGGGCTGCTGCTGTTTATGTGATCACTTTTAATATTCTGTGACAGCTTCCCAGCCACTCTTGCAATACCTCACTCCCTTCCCCCACCCAAGAGCAATCACTTACCTGCCTATTGAGAAGGAAAGGAAAAGGGAAAGAAGAGGGAGAGAGGGAAGAAGATTTCTGAGGAACAAAGAAACTTGGTTGGAAAGCTGGTAAGAAATTAGAAGACACTTCCAATCCCACTGCCTTTTTTGCCCAGCTATTTTCATTCTGTTTTACTGTTTAGGTAAGGGACTATCTCTGAAATGACCCAATGGGGCTCAGCTTGTCTAGTTTCATTTCATTCATTCATTCATTCATTCATTCATTCATTCATTCATTCATTCATTCATTCATTCATTCCTTGAGCAACAGTGATGTACAAACATGCTAGAGGCAGGTGATTATATTAGTGACAACAGAAAAGACATTTCATACAGTGCTACAGAGGGAAATGGTAAACCACTTCTGTTTACTAGAAAACAACATGGATATACAATATAAATTAATTGGATGATGCTTCCATCAGGTCAGATGGCACTCAATATATTATTGAGGGAACTCTAAGGAGTTTTAAAAGTATTAATTATGTTTATGGTATAACTACATTAAAGCCTTCCAGATGTCTAGTTTCTGGTTTTGCCCTTGAGAAAAAGAAAATTTGTAGTTTCAAAGATAAAATTCAGTAGAAAAATGGAATATAAAAAGCATGAACATGGGAAACTCAACACAGTGAAAGTATGAAATGAATCAATCACACATTGACATTTTAGGTATCAGTAAAGTGAAATGGCTGGAACTGGACATTTTCAGTAAGCAGATTATACTTTGTACTACTCAAGAAAAACAAAAAATAAAGCAGGATTAGTGTTGCTGTCACAGACAGGAAGAATATTCCAAATCAAGCTAAAGCAGAAGAACAAAGCCAAACATATACAGTCTTGACAATATATGGACTATTTTCAAGAGAAATATCAGGAATTACTTTGAAATCTTGATTTAAAAACCCACAATAAAACTGTGGAATGAAAACAAAGAAGTTGTTAATTATACCGGCCGGGAAAAGAAGATCCCAAAAGACCAAGGAGCTGAAGAAATCAAACTGGATGACTGTTGGAGTGTGGATAAGGATAGGAGCTGATAGAGACACACAGAGACAGCATTTGAACGAATGACGGATTTTATTGTGAACACTAAGATACTTATGCCAATAAAATAGTGTTAGCTAAGATATACAAATGACAATATAATTTCCAGAAATCTGGTATGTGCAGAATAGAATGTATAGATTATAAGAAATAAGCTTCTTAATTTTCTCCCACCCAGCTCTGTTTCCCTTGCTATATTTTGGCTTCTTTGCCTCTTTATCTCAGTGACTGATACTGGAATGTGGGAGATTTTGCATGGCTGTCTTGCTGCCAAAATCTTTAACTCATGGAATGCCACTGTACAGTATCTGAATTTTCTTAGATAAAATGCAGCCCATCCTTTTGTCTTTCCACATTTTCAAAAGTGTCTGCAGGATTATTTTTCCTGGTCTCCCTCCTAGTATCAGGCATGGAATCTGTTGATTTGGCAGGATCTACTCCAGCCCACATATATCAGGTGATATCCTCTCCAGTACAGTAGTGAGTTCTGCAGGATCTGTAACAGACCCTTCCTCCCCTCATTCAGGTTCATTTTATAATCTATTCTATGCCAAAAAAAACATGCATACTACTGTACAGGTCCTTTCTAGCATTTTTCTATTTCTGCCTGTGTGCTCATGGTCTTGTCCTGAGTTGTCTGTCTTCCAGTAAACCCCTCCATGACCTTGGCACAACCCCAACTACTTTCCTTCAGTCAGGCACTTTGACTTGCTAGAGTCAGAACAAATGGTGGAACTTAACAAGAGAAGAGACTCTAAAGCAGAGGTTATCAAACTTGACAGCTTTAAGACTTGTGGACTTCAACTCCCAGAATTCCTCCTCCATTCATGTTAGCTCAGGAATTCTGGGAATTGAAGTCCACAAGCCTTAAACTTGCCAAGTTTGAAGACCCTTGATCTAAAGCAAATAAAGTCAAAGATCTCAGGAATGGACTTCACACATAATTTTGGGGATTTGTTACAAGGGAAAATATTATTATTTGTAAATATTCTGATGATGGAAAGAGACATGGAAAAATAAAGAAAATCTTCCAAAAATCTTTTTACTGATTTTTTTTCTCCATTTAATCAGAGGTTGAAAGCTGCCTCTGCACTTTATAATCTTGGCACTCAGGTGATCGTATGATTTTTCCAATGACCCAAGGTAGGGGACAATTTCTCATGAATATATCTTGACCGAAACTCAGATGCCTCTGGCTGTCATTCCATGTGGGATGTGATCATGCTTGTACATCCACTACAGGACTCTTGAGTCTCATCTCTTTAGGTTTGTAAATAAATAATTTACAGATTCTGTTATAATTTGAATCTGAGATATGGTTCAACTCTTCTGTTTGTGAGAGTGTGCATATCCAGTGTGGATTTATGTTGTAGGAAAGTAAGTGTAATAACACACAATACACTTTTATTCAATAAGGCTAATTTGCATCGCTGTTAAATGTGAATGCCTGCATGATGTTGGAACTTGCCAGGGGTCAGCAAAAGCCCTCACACCTGTTTCCTGAAGCTAGGGTCTTAAACCTGAGACCATGGACCAAAGGCAATTAATAAAACCTCTGCTTAAAATAGTCATAGTCTTGCTCTATCACAGAAACTACAATGTATTTTAATCTTACTTGAAAATTGATTGCTCTTGGTTGACCCTCTTAAAGGGGATTGATTGCTCTTGGTTGACCCCCTTAAAGGGGATTGATTGCCTTTGGTTATCCCTCTTAAATGCTAAATGTAACTTCTTTCTCCTTCATCTTAGCTTTCTTATAGAAGTCGTTCATTGTCTGTGAAATAGTTCAGAAGAAACTATGGTTCATGAGTGACATGCATGAACATCTGGTCATTATCATTTTAGAAATGATTGTGTTCAATATTTCATTTTGCGAGGCATATTTAAGAACAATACACTCTGAGTAGCTAAGCGCAGAGTTCTGCTTCCTGTTGCTTTTCTCTTATTCTACCCGTTGCTAGTTTCCTGGATTTTTTTGCTGCTGGATCTGTGTCAACATTTTGAATCTTCTATTAATATACTAGATGTATAAAAACACATTTATCTAAATGGCATCATGTGGAAGGAACATGATGATAGTTTCAAGGGCCCTCTTCCATTTTGCTAAGTTACTATTAACTTTCTTGCTTTCCAAAGACCAAAAGCTAAACCAGATACAACACAAAAAGAAAAATAATTGAGATGGAGCTAAAAGTTAAAACTGACAGCTACAAGGTTCAAAGGTGCTAGTAGTTCAGCAGATAACAACGCTCAAAACTCAGAGGAAAGATCAGTGCTTTATTTGCCTTTGTGGATTTCAGCACTGGTATTATGCTACTTCTGTTGACAATGGAAAGATGGCATCATTAACCAAAATAGGGGGATAGATGTCAGAAATCATTAATTAATTACTATGCAGACCACAAGCAACTAAGCAGGGTCTTACAGGCTTCCTGTCTTTAAGAGCTGTGGTGGCACTGTGGTTAGAATGCAGCATTGCAGGCTAACTCACTGTTCAATGCCAGGAGTTCAATTCTGACCAGCTCAAGGTTGACTCAGCCTTCCATCCTTCCGAGGTCAGGAAAATGAGGACTCAGATTGCTGGAAGCAATATGCTGACTCTGCAAGCTGCTCAGAGAGGGCTGTAAAGCACTATGAAGCAGTATATAAGTCTAGGGTAAGTGCTATTGCTAAGCACTAAGTGCTATAGACAACTCTCTTGTCTCTGAAAATACCCATCACAGTTACTGGCAAAACACCAAAAAAAATGTTATTTAGACCACGGTCACTAGAACTGATACTGGACAATGTCCAGATACTGGACATTGAAAGCTCACACCAATATATTATAGTTGCATAAGGCAGAAATTATTCAGGGGAGCTGCCAAAGAGATCCAGCATCATGAGACCTTTAAACATGGCACAGATCCCAGATTAATGCAAACTGGGCATGCAGAACGGCTCTCCTGAGAAGTACTGTAGAAACAAGAAGGAAGTCATACCCATTATTGCAAGAATACGTAACATAGATCCTATAAACATCTCATTTGGTACCTGGTAGAGTCCCTTAACCCACCAGAACCATTTTTTTAATGCAGCCATATTCTTCAAGAGCTTGCCTACCCCTCTCCTCAAAAGACAAAGGAGCATTAAAGAGATATCTAAGGATTAGCAAAGAGCGGGAAAGATCATTCCATAAATTTGCCTTCTTAAAAATGGTTAATGGCTGGCATTCCCCTTGTGCTGCCACATGGAAAGTATAACTAAAGATTACCCCTCCTTGTGTTGTATGCTACCTAAACATTTTGTTAGACGTTCACATCATATTGTCAGTTCTAAAATACAGGTGGTCCTGGGACTGGGATTGACAAATCAGCTGTTAAGCAAATTAGTTGCTAAGTGAAACTGTGACTGTATTTATCTTACAAAGGTTTCCTTTCCTTTACATACCTGTGAAAGTTGTAAAGTTACTTTTTCATCTCCATTGTAACTACAAACACAGTTGCTGTAGGAGGCAATCACTAAATGAGGACTAACTTTGATTGGGTTTAAGAAATTAATGGCTAGTTCTTGTTGTGGTCGCTGTTATTCCAACTTCTACATTATTATATAGAACTATTTTATTTTAAAACCAGATTAGATGTGATAAGAGTTCTGTACCTGAAGCTTCCGGTGTCTTTGTTATTGGAAAGAAATGAAGCAAAGCTGACCTTTAGGAAGTTGATTTAGTCTGGACCCCAAGAAAATAGATTCACCCTTTGGGCCCCACTTTCCCCAGCCTGAATTTCCCAGAATATCCATGCTATCCATAGAAATATAGTATTTGGGGACAGAATAATTTGGAAACAAGACACAAGACTCCTCCTAAATATTTTGCTGTCCTTTCTAACACTTATTTCCAGGTTCCTTCTGTCTAACTCAATTCACAGAGCTATTAATTTGATAGGTCTTAAAAGTTATTTTCTCTGTTTGGCCTCCTGTAAATTCAGAATATCCAATCTTCACAGTCTTGTAATTGCCACATTGCCTACAGTCTTTTGATTCATTTCTGAGTAATTGAAGAAGGAGGCAGCTGAACTGTTTGGCTTTACTATTTGAGTGTTTCAGTTGTATTCTGATGTTTTCAAGTTCTAAGATAATGATGAACACAAAATATTCCCACTGTGAATTTCCAAGAAAAGAAATGATTTAAAAACTGACTGCATGTGCTAGTAACGCTCCAGATTTGATTACTGCAATTCTCTCTATATGGGGCTGCTTTTGTATGGAAACTTGTTAGTTTATTGTTAGGCTTACATCTCACCATTCTCCATAAACTCACTAAGATACATATTACGCTCCTTCTTCCAGTGTATCCCATTACTGCACACTTGTGACCAAAGGCATCTAATGCCTGGCGTAAAGTCTCCCACTGAGCTTCCACAGCTAAAAGTGGACTTGAAACTGAGAAATTATAACAAGTCATGGCTCAAGGCACTGATAATTTGTTTCAGGTTGAAGTATAAGTGCTGATAATGAAGTCCTAAGTGGCTTAAGTCCAGGTTATATGAAGGTATGCCTTCTTCTCAGGGGTGGGCTGCTGGATTGCATGGGTTCGGGCAATCCTCTTGCTAAGAGTCTGCCCAGTTCGGAGAACCCCCAAATCCCACCCCTGTCAAGCTAGTTTTACCTATCCTGTACAGTTGATTTTATGGTCTAGTCCACCAAGAGTAGCTAGCAAAGGTTGAAATTTTTGGATGTGCGTGTTTCTGAAAATGAGAATCTGACATGAGCAAGGTATTGGGAAGTAGGTTTTATAACTAGAACAGAAAGGAAATATCTGTACAATCAATATATCATAAAGACAGGCAAAGCCTAGCACCTAGTTAGCCACATCCTATCAACAATATACAGTGGTACCTTGATACTCAACTGCTTTGAAACTGAGCATGTACTCAGTGCATTTTGGTGTGAACATTTTGTCCCGGTACTCATCGTTTGTTTGGTACTCAGTGCATAAACTAGAACTTGTTAGTGTCAGTTGCCTTGTAATTCACTACATTATTCCTTATGGGAAAAATTTGTTTGGTACTCATCATTTTTGGTACACATTGCACCTCCCAGAACCAATTAATGATGGGTACCAAGTTACCACTGTAGTCCAATATGATGTGCTTTGTATGATGTGCTTTTGTATCAAAGGAAGTGACCTCATATTAACAATCTTATAAAAACAGAAGACGACAAAGGGGAAACACTGAGCAAATTCTTCATTATCAGAAAAGGAGGAGGCACTATTACAAGATGCAAAGGATTTACCAGGATTTTGTTGCTTGTTTAGTCTGGATGAAAGAATGATGTTGCTGAGAAACAAGAGACCTTTTACAGTTAGAATTTCATGAACTGAGGTTTGGATGGCATGGTATTTATGGTATAATAAAGTTAAAGTTAATGTGAAGTTTAAAAATAATTTCATTAGATGTGCCTAATTAAGGATATGGAATAGATATAAATCCAGGTTGTGCCTGAAAACACCTTTATGACTCTGAGCTCAGGAAGCGTATTATAGAAATGACAAATAAAGATAAATAGTTGATATACAGGAATAATTGGAAAATGATCAAAGGGAATTTGAAATAACAATAACAGAAAGCTATAGTTGTCAATTATTTATCATTTATTATTTGATGTTATTAGAAGAGTAATATGATGTAACTTTAGATAGAGATTCCAGTATATTTGTGTACCTATAACTGCTGTGAAGAATATTGGAAGCATGTCTTCATTTTTTTTGGTCCTTCTATTTTTCTTCACCTGTTCTTGCCCTTTTTGCTTTTTCTTTGACCTCTTTCTGTTCCTTTTTCCTTTCTCTACTTTACTTTAAATTAGTTTCTGTTAGGTATTATTTTCTTGTTTAAAACTTTTAATAAAAATTATACCCAAAGGAAGGAAATCAGGAAGCACTGAACAATCAGCAGCATAAAAATAAATAAAAATAAAAAATAATATAATTTTTAATATTTTGAAAAATCCCATTAACTATAAAAGATACAATAAAATTTCACATATACAGGTATTTCTGGACCACTACTGAGCCCAACATGCATGTTGCTAAGTGAGAAATTTGTTAAGTGAGTTTTGCTCCATTTTGCGACCTTTCTTGCCACAGTTGTTAAATGAACCATTGCAGTTGTTAAATTAGTAACACGGTTGTTAAGTGAATCTGGCTTCCCCATTGACTTTGCTTGTCAGAAGTTCACAAAAGGTAATCACATGACCCCAGGACGCGGCAACTGTCATAAATATGATCCAGTTGTCAAGCATCCAAATTTAAATCACATGACCATGAGGATGCTGCAATGGTCATAAGTGTGAAAAACTATCATAAGTCACTTTTTTCAGTGCCATTGTAACTTGGAATGGTCGCTAAACAAACTGATGTAAGTCAAGGACTACCTGTTCATATAAGTGTTGAAAAGGAATAAAATAAAATAAAATAAAATATATGCACATATTAACAATTCCTTAATATTTCCCCCTGCTTTAATACATTCATCTAGTATAAAATAATTATGGTTGCTCTGGTTAGCATAAGACATAAAATCAGACCATGTATTTGAAAAAGTTTTAATTTGACCAGAGTGTAGGGTCAATTTCTCAGCTATGGCAATGTGCCAAACAACTCAGTCTCTGCCAGAGTTAAAGCACTTCATCTTTTGCTGAAGTTTTCACAGGAATAACATTTATCCATCCCTCCATCTCTCCCTCCATCCATCCATCCATTTCTATAGCTGCCTAACTCAACCAAGTGAATCTGGCAGCTTACAATATATATACTAAGATACAATGCTGCTACGATTAAGCTTATTTTAAATGAATTTTTATACTGTATACAGAATTAAGTATTGCATTTTAGATATTAAACTTTTTGCTTCATCATTTCAGAGGTATTTCTATCTCCAAACAGAGAAACAAAATTACCATTGGCAGGCAGGAAAGCACTGGGAGCAGGAATGACTTCTGACTTCCTGCCAGCTTTCACACAGTGCTTTCTTGTGGCAAATTGGCAGGGATCATTGGAAATCCTGCCAACCCCCCAACCATCCCA
>JANHGC010009688.1:9755-20740 GCA_027560395.1 Boaedon fuliginosus | reverse complement strand
TTTAGTTATTTAGTTATTTAGTTATTTAGTTATTTAGTTATTTAGTTATTTAGTTATTTAGTTATTTAGTTATTTAGATTTGTACCCTGCCTCATTTCCCCGGTCAAAGGAAACTCGAGGCAGCTAACAACAGTCAATATAAAACAATCAATACAATGTAAAATATTAAACAAAACAGTCAACAAAGTATTCAAGAGGGAGAGGTAGTCAATTCCAGGCAATAGTTGTATTATTGGCATGGCTTCAAATAGTTTGAATGCTGAAGGCATATGGCACACACACACAGCCCTTTTTTTCTTGAAGTATTTAAAGGTAGCTGATGAGATCCTCAGTCATTTTTAGCAGCAGGATTTCATGCTGTTAGCAAAGTGAAGGCCACTCCCAGGTATTTGAAAATGAGCTCAATCTTGTGGCCATCTGTGCTCCAGGAATGAATCTTGGGTACTTTGTCAAATGCCATGATTTCAATTTCTGATAACTGAATTCTAGATGAGTTTCCTTCCAATACTGTGTGAATGCTGCCTGTGATTTTTAAAGCCAATAATGTTTTTGAAAGTATTGCTGCATTGTTTGCATACAGTAGAATACAGATGTGTCTTCCAGCACGTTTTAGAGGGTGAAAGCCTCTAAAAGGTTGAGGAGATGGTCCACCATGGAGTTGATATAGAAATTGAATTGGAGTAGGACCAGTATGCAGCCTTGCTTGATCCTTCTCTCAGTTTCGATGACCCTGGTGGTTACAACTTACTTTGAGTGAGGTCCCTTCATGAACCATGTTTATTAGATGAAGAAATGGTTACATCCACTCAGAGTCATGTCAACCTGCAAGATGGGTGGTGTGTAATTTTAATAACTAACTAACTAACTAACTAACTAACTAAATAACTAAATAAATAAATAAATAAATAAATAAATAAATAAATAAATAAAACAGACTCTCATGAACATTGAATGAACACTTGTAAATTGAGGACCACTTGTATTCCAAATATTTTTTAAAATTCTTAAATTTGCATAAAACATCTTTCGCTAAAGATTTTGGAGACTCATCCAGGGTATGAAACTTGCCATTCTTATGATTTCTAATATCAAAAAAACAAAAACAAAAACCAGTTAACAAATAATTTCCAAAAGTAATTAAGAAACGAAGTATGCAAACCTTTTGAGAATGCCAACCATGGCTTGAACCAGGATGGTGACCGGTGACCCCTTGGCTCTCAGAACAATAAATCTGTTGCAGACTGCTGCTTTGTGTCTCCTGGCAGAGAGCTTTCCTTCCACATTTCCAAAAATTAAAGCCTTTTCTAGAGAGCAGAGTCTTCGTATAATGCATCTGAAATATAGTAGAGCAAGCTAATGTATGTCAAGGAATTCATTCATCCTTATTCCCAAATAATCATGGATAGTGGGGTCCGAAATCTCATTACAAAAGTGTATTGAGTCCCAAAAAACAATGTAAAGTAAAACAAGTGTTGATTTTTTTAAAAAAAAGTCATGTCATGTAAAAGATTTTCAAAAAAGGGAGCAGAATTATAATAGAGATATGCTTTAGAGCAACTCCCAATCTGGCGGTTATAATTGCTGGGAATAATAGCAAAACAGTAGTTTAACATAAATGAAAGACACCAGATTGTGAAGGCTACTTTGTTTTTGTTTTTTGTTTTGGGGTGGGGGGAAGGCTACTTTGAAGAAGGAAAGCTGCAAACTGAGGATTCTGGCTTTGGAATAATTAGCAGTTAATGTTCGTGATGAGAAGTAACATTAAATTCATCTTTACCATAATGTGAGTTAGACAGATGCCCAATTTTCATACCAGAGTGCAGTTTTAGAAATAAGTTACTCATAGTAGGTTAATCAGATTAACTTCCTTTTTCAATGGATTTAAGAAAACCCACACCAAGGTGGTTTTTTATACTAGGGGGAATTTATACTAGTTCCAAGCTACTGTTATTATGAGAATGAAATGGCCGCTTTGCATCTGGCATAAAGGCGCACACTGTTGTTTACAGATCTCAGCATTGAAAACTAAAAACACAAGCAAACCATGTATGCCACATCAGAAGAATGAAACATTCAGCGTTATACTTAATGAAACAGCATTCCCTGAGGGACGGGAGACTAGCAAAGCTTTTTCCTAAGAGATCATATTTCATTGAGCCAGAAGATAATGTTCTTAAAAAAAAAAAGAGGGAAAGTTATACTTATCCATATATGGTCAGAAAGTTAGATTTAGTGGGATGTTGTCTTTGATTTAAGTCATGTGACCCATCTGCGATTTTGAGCTCTCGTTCATTGCTGCTGCTGGTGCTAATGCTTACTAGCGCCTGGTCTGAGGAAAATCCTCTCTGTTGGGGCTTCCCTTGACTTAGGTTAACTGATGCTGTCAATTTTGACAGCTGTTTTAGAGTAACCTGGCATAGGCAATTAGTATATTTGTTGTGATTGCTGTTAGAAAAGACAGGTTTTTCTGCCTTAGGTGTCAATAGAACTTGGTTATTCTTGTGGGAGTCACTTTAGAAAAGGGGGTATAATTTCTTTTTTCTACCTTCTGTTGCTGCAGCAGCAACAGCTACTACCGCAGCCAAAAACTTTTCATTAGCACCATCTTGCAAGTCATGTGGCAATACTCAGCATTTTTCCAGGCTGTTAAATCTACTTTCCATTTTAATTTTCTCCAAGGATTCGGAAGGATGCTGCACCAACATAGTGGAAATTAAAATACTGTAGCATCTCTATGTCATTATACATTATCCATGCAAGATGGAGACAGAATGAAAGAAGGTCAGGACAAATCTCTGTGGTGGGCTCATGACAACAGCTCAAGAATGCCAGACCCAGTCCTAACTAGGTTATTTAAAGATTCGTATCATTCTACCTAGATGATAGGGACTAACTTGAGTCAGTCTTCACAGACTGGGCCCTTCATATAGTGAGATGAACACTCCCAACATGACCTACCAACTGAAAGTGGTTTTCTCTGGATATTCTGTATATTAATCTAATCACTTTCTTGACACAGTGGAGGCAAGTTATTTAAGTTTAAAGATTGAATTTTTATTTAAATCCAAGACCAAGACACATAATAAGATTCATTTTCCAGCATCAGTGGGGAAAACATTGGGTTAAGTAGGTTGCATTCTATTAAGGACTAAGTACAATTTTGGTATGCGCTAGAGAATAGAATAGAATTCTTTATTGGCCAAGTGTGATTGGACACACAAGAAATTTCTCTTTGGAAATTAATTAATTAAACTAATTAAAATTAGAGGGGGCGTTCACGTTCTTGCTGCATCCTGGCCTCATAAACATGCTTACTCAGAAACAATTCAACAGAACTCCATCTGCCTTAATGCTGGGTCCATGTGCTGAAATTGCAATTGATTGATTAATCAGAACCCCACCCCCTCTCCCCAAACCCTGCGAGGAAGGCGATCCTAATGTCTGAATTCAGAGACAAGATACATCTTATGCAAGCCATTTTCCTTACTGTTGTAACTCTGAGTAGCGCCTCTTTTCTCTGAGTGTTAGAGAGGTGTAAAAAGAGGCTCGCCTGCTATAGCGAGCGTGGCGTTTCTCCGCAGCAAACACCCCCCCGCCCCTCCCCAACCCCACGCGAGAGGAGAGCGAGGGTGGTGCCAAGGGCCGTCCAGAATTGGAAGATTGCGAGGCTTGTGTGACGTCGCGGTTCGAGCTGAGCGCGGAGGAAACAGCTGCATTGCGCCGAGGCCGGCCTGCCTGTCTTTGATCCCTGCCCTAGGAAGAGCCCGGTTGCCTAGCGGTGGATCCTGCGGCCTCTCCTTTCGACAGCCTTAGGAAACTCGGCCCAGCAAAGTAAGGATTTTGCCTGCTTGTACCTCTCTGTCTGTGTGTGTGTGTTTGCACACGCGTGTTGTCCTTTGTAGAGGATACGAACAATCCACCAATTGTACTGGTAGCTGCTAAACAATCTCATAATTCATTCAAGAGGGGAATACTGCCACATGGATTCACACAAGGGGTGGGGCTCAAAAACCCATCGCTAGTGACTTTTCTCTATAAATTTATATAGATTTATATATTTGAGGATGGCTCAAATCCAGAGTGTGCGTTTTTTGTTTGATGATTCTGTCATAGAGAACTTTTTTCTTTTCTCCTCTTTCTTCTTTTTTTTTTAAGCCTTTTGTACGGAGGAGGAGAAGCTAAGGAATTATTTAGGTTGGTGTTGCTGAACTAAAGGAAAATCTCTTGGGGAGATTTTGTCAACAGGGTTCCCTTGAGTGAAAATGGTTCCAATAAATTGGCGATCCCCCCTCCCCCCAGTGTAATTCAGCCTTTGCATCCATCCCTTCATCAAAACAAAATAGGTGTTTGTTTGTTTTTTTAACTGTAACCATTAATCTGAGAGGTGAAACAATACCTTACATCTGTAGGATCTTGAAAAATCTTAATCGACTTTTTGTAAACTGACCAGGAAGAGAGGTAGGGTATAAATTTGATTAAATAAATAAATAAACTGACTGATAAACTGAAAGAAGGCAGATGCTGCCTATTTTGGGGCTTTATTTCTGTTAGTATTCAGTTGCATTTGAAAATTATCTTTTCCTGTTTTTTCTCCTACTGTAGTAAGCAGGCACAGTTGAAATCTTATGGGCCTTTTTGAGGGAAACCATTTTTGGCCTTATTACCTAAACATCAGTAGGATGTATTTGGCACAATGTGTTAGTTGTAGAAATGAAGTATAGAAAAAGAAAGAATAAAGCATTTGTAATGTTGTTTCTTTTTGCTTTCAAGGCTTTAGCATCTCTGAAAATAATTGGCCAATTGATTTACCATATTAGGGAAAATTTACCCAATTATGCTGTCTTCCAAATGTTCCACAGAATTTCCAGCCAGGATGGAAAAGACTTTATCACATTTAATACAGAATAATACTTTTCAGTTAAAATCTTGCCATATGTTACGAAGGCATCTGAATACTCTAAGCCCCCCACTCCCCTATTGATTCCCTAGAGGCTGGGTGGGGTCCTGGGTATCATACAGCTGGGGAAAGGTTTTTTACACACTGACTTGGAAAGAATTCCTTCTGAAATCTATGCTATACTGTTTATTTAAATTGGGAAGTTGTTTTCTTATGCTACAGGCAACAACCATTTTTAATTATTGCTTTCCTAGTACATGAACTTCAGTCTTTAAAAAGTGCTATACTGTATTAGACTGTTGATTTGTTAATGAAAACTTCATTTTGATACAGATTTTTTAGTGCATTAAGCAATGGTGAGTGAATACTGGGACAATATTTTAAAATCTGAGCGAGATGCCTTTGTGTAACTTTCCCCCCACTCGCTGTCTTTAAGAGATCTAGCAGTTCTCAGGAAGGGACTAAAGAGAAAATGTATAGTTACTTTGCAGTATCGATAGTGCAGACCTTGGATGCTTGCAGGGAAAAAACCCTGAAAAAAGATGGTGCTCCTATTTATTATTTAATTTCTTGCTGAATTTTCCTCTGTAAGAAAAAAAAGCAATAGAGAGACAAGGGAAGGAATATCAGATTTTTTTTTAAAGACCTATGACTGCCTTCATGGAAAGTTTTGTTAAAGAAGCAGGGTAATAGTAAATACTAAAAGCTTTAATCTTGAAATACCTGCAGATTGTTCTTAAAAGGTTAATTATGGTTCATTGACTCAACCTTTTTCTCCCTTTGTGGACATAGCTGCAATTTCATTCATAATCTGGCAAATCATTTATGAGGCTACTTTCAACATTGCTCTTTAAACTCCTGAAAAAGAGTTCTCTCTTTCAGACCAGATCAGATTAAAAAAAAAAAGTTTTCCAGACCAGTGTTCCTGGACAAAACCCAATTGAATACAGAATGAATCTGGGAACAGAGCTGTCAATGTTTCTTTCTTGACTTCACTCAATCAGAACCAAGCTTACAATTTCATTGTCTGTTTTAATGGATCCTCTTGGGATGTTGTAGTATCTTTGTGAATGGAATTTTTATACAGTAGATGCATTTTAGAACTACACCTTTGATGCCTTTTGTAATGTTTCATGGTGCCTCCTTTCTCTGGCTTCTATTTATCTTTTACAGTAGTCACATACATTTACCTACCAATAGCTTGGTGTTTTTGTCAGAGGACAGGAAAGTGAGTTTTTTTCTCCAGAATGGAAAAATGGCAATCTAACATTTCATAGGATCTTAATTATTATTCATCTAGCTTTGATGAATCACTAACTTCAACACAAATGTGGATCACCATAATAAACTGAAAAGGATGTTTGTCTAATGCCCTCACCCCAGTGCAGCTTTCCCTGCAGTAGTGCATATGAGAATAGTAGTGTGTTCCATTTTATTTGATGTGAGTGCAGAATATCTCCATCAGAATACTAAGAAGTATGTATGAAGAATGTCTTAGTCATGTAATTTAGGTTATTAGATACCAGGATGATTTGTCATCTTTAATTCCCACTAGTTTGTGTTTTACTGGATGTCAGCATTGGACAAGATGCTTTTTTCTCCTCTGGCATGTTGCAAATGAGTTTTCTCAGTATGGCAATGTGAAATGCAAGATACATCATTTTAGAATTTAGATGATAAACATGTACACTTGAAACAGGAAATGAACTACAATCTGTGTGCATCCAAACTAAAAGTACTAATTCCTCACAAGCATTCTTACCACTAAACTCTATTATTCTGAATGCAGCAACAGCCTTATTTGATCAATATGTCATCCTTGATGGGTCAATGCCAAATCCTTCTTACCAGAAGTACAAAGCATTGTTTTCTTCTCACAAGTGCATTCAGTAAGCTGTGGAGATGTGCAGCTGTTGTTTCCCACTCATCCTGGCTCAGTTATTTCCCAATCATTCTGGATCAGTTATTTTCTGTTTCTGTTGCTTCGTATGTTTAAGCATGCCTCATGTGCTTCCCTTTATGCTGCTTTTTTTACCACATGTGGTCAAGAAAACATTGAAACATTACTTTGTTCACTATGGAGAACCTTGAAGTTAGTAGCATGTGCTGACTGTGATATTGTCTATGTGAAAACTAAACAAAGTCCAAACTGGTTAAGATTTATGCATATGCCACATAGCTACTCACATTTGGTTACATAATCTATCTAGGTTAGAATGAAGACCAAATTTCCTGCCTTCTCTTAGTAGAGCCAAGGTAAAAATGGCACAATTAATTACAAGCATGGATATATTCTGAGCAAGGATCATAAATGGATAGCAAGGGACTTTTATAGAAAATAGCATGAAAACTTCGGTTTTATTAAATATGTCTTTTCATATTCCACCCATCTCTTTTCATTATTTTTTGTTTGCTTTAGGGATGACCTGGATGGCTGAGGTCTCTTCTATTTTAATAGCCAGCACAGTTTATGGTTTCAATCAGATCATCTGTATTATGCAGCTATCCTTTATTTGAGTGGAGTCTCTTTTTCTTCCCAGTTATATAAATTGTAGTCATAACAGTCAACACAAAGCAGTGATTGATATTCCAGCTTTGACAGTTCTCGCAGATTTCTGTTGTAGTATTGCACCACTTAAACTTCAGGTGCTTCCCAATACCAGAGAATGTTACAGACTAAGGGAAGTGAGAATTCATAGGCTGGGTTCATACATCTTGCTAAATCATAATTTGTTGGTTTGGAATCCAGGGGGAATCTTAATCTATTGTGACTTATTCAGCAAATTACTAGTTAAAATAAATAGTGATTTAGTATGATAGAAGAACTTAGTATATTTTCTGAAGGAAATATTTTGCCCAATCAAAAACCATTCATTGCTGTATTCTACCATAACAGGCCCAACCAGTAAATATAGTTAGTATTACAATACATGTTAAATGATAGAAAATATTCCTACAATCTAATGTATGTATGCAGCTGATGTGTGATGATTACAGATGCCTTAATGAGTACTGTATGTTTCTTAGTTTGATAAATTCACACTTATTGCATGCACCATTATATTTTTATGAATTCCTGTGAAATACTGAAGATAAGCAAGTAGTTAGAAGAAATAGGTGCCATATTTCCTTACTCTGGCATTTTTGCTAAAAACTTTAAGGGTCTTCTCATTGAATCATATCCCTGTAGACCGGGGTGTCAAATTCACATCATCACGTGACTCATCTGACCAGTGGGTTGGGAGTTTTACAGCCCTGCTGTAGACCTACTGCAATGCAGTGATGCATTGCCATGCATTTTTACTAGCTGGTGAAGCCTCATGCAGTAGTTGTACTTAACAGTGGTTGTCATGCAGCTGTGCAGAGTGGAAAAAATATTCATATTTATATTTAACAAGCTGCTCCTAACCTGCCTCTGTTAATCCTGGATTTTTTGCATGTCCTTTCCATAAATGTTTAAATGCTTCAGCATAAAACACCTGAACTTGTTTAATAGATGTGGCTTCCCATTAAATATATTGTCTTTTTTTACCATCAGCATTTTTTTGTGCCTTTATTATCCCACATGTCTTGCCAAAGCCAAAAGTTAAGAATTCAGAACAAATGCCAATGGTCAACAAGTATTATTTATTATAAAAAATATATATCTATAAATAGCAAAAATACAAATCACTCCTGAATATATGCCTTTCTCAATACTGGAGCAGTAAAGCAAGGTATTGGAAAAAAAAGTCAGTGTTCCTATTCAGGTATATTTGGCATATATGACTACATATTTCATTAGCTTTTGCAAAGTTGGCCAAGAATTTGAGGGAATATAGCTGCAACTCAACTGCAAGGGGCCAGATGGCGGAGTCTGATTTGAGTTATATAGCTTTTCATTAAGCTTTATTTCTGTATTTCTCTCAGAAAGAAATACTTTAGAACCAATGCTTTCAAAGACTAACCAGGTTTTTTTTTAATTTACAGCACCCCAAGCTTCTGTAATATTGGGACCGAAAACATGTCAAACAAGGGAAAGGTAAGAAACATTTGGTATCTAGTTATGGAAAAACCCAAGAAGTGATGTATCAGACACAATTGAGCACAGAACCTTTCTGCTTTTCATTAAGGCACATGAGCTTGAGAAACAATTATGGCTGTCTTTTAGAGTCTGCTGCTAGAACATGTTAGCTTATTCAAGCAGCATGATTTTTTTTTTCTGGATTGTGCGCCTACGTCGCCAAGAGGTTCTCTGCTCACACAACAACTAAGGCACTTGTTTGGAATTATTTTCAAAATATAGGCAATCCTAATACAGGTTAGTCCTCGACATACCACTGCAGTTGAGTCCAACAGTTCTGTTACTAAGTGAGACAGTTGTTAAGTGAATTTTGCTTCCTTTTCAGGACCTTTCTTGCCACAGTGGTTGTTAATAACACGATTGTTAAGTGAATCTAGCTTTCCCTTGACTTTGCTTATAGGAAGGTTGCAAAAGGTGATGCAACCATCTTAAATAAAAGTCAGTTGTCAAGCATCTGAATTTTGATCACGTGACCATAAGGATGCTGCAGTGGTCATATGTATGAAAAACAAGTTATAAGTCACTTTTTTCAAGTGCCATCGTTAACTTTGAACTTTCACTAAATGAGCTGTTGTAAGTCGAGGACTACCTGTAGTTGCTTAGTGGGTACAATAATCATGCTGAGCTAAGTATTATGGGAATGAGTCCAATATGGCAGAAAGAGAAGATTCTTCTAGGGCTTGTAACCATAAACAAATAAAACATAGGAAGTAGACAGTTTGATTGCTAAAAGTACAATGCTCCTAATGCGGAGCACGGCTTTGAAATCCCATTTGTTTATGTAGACTTATTCTGAATGTTTCTGTTGTCTCTTTTGCCTCCTGGTACCTCTTTGGGAAAAGGTAAGTCTTGATTACAAAACAATGAGTGTTGTGCATCTGGAGCAGCTGTGTTTAAACAATTCTTTTGAAGTAGTATATAAGACCTTCTTGCAGATAATTAATAGTGGTTACAACAATTGAGGTACCTCTGGTAGTTTTCTGAGATCTCGATATGTAAACTGAAGATCAACACATTCATATCTGTATTAAAAGGGCAGAAAAAAAGGATTATGTAGTAAGTAATGAAAAGAGTCCAAAACAGTAGTTTGAAAACACACCATCTTAAAACATAGGTGTGTTGCTTAAGCAGATACATGTCAGAGGCAGAGAAGCAGAATCCTGAGTGTATGTAATTCTTTGAAGATGTTGCTTTGTTTCAAGGTAAGCTGCATCTTGAGAAAGAATTGATATTTGAGTTCTAAAATCGGAGACGCTAACTACTCTTTAGAAAAACTTTCTATTTCTTATAAGACTCTGTGGGAGGCCAATAATATACATTTAACAGAGTTGGACAGGACCTTAGGATTTCCCTAGGCTTAGGTTTGCTGTCTGCAAAAATAAGAGGCAATATCTGAAGAGTATAGTGTCTATGCTAGTGGAAACAATCAGTTGCAAAATTTGATTAGAATGCATATGTGCAGAACAGAATAAGATACATTAGTCAGTAGGTTCCAAGTTTCTATTTGTGCTAGTGCAGGTCTATCAGATAAAAATTATAAAAGACGCTAATGCTATATAGATAGCATATTTCAAAGAGACATGTGTATCTAAAGTTTTGAAAGTTTTGTAAATTCAATAATCTAGTGCAAGATTGTCATCAAGTAAGAACTCAGTTTCTTTATGAAGATAATAATGTAAAAGAACATAACTGAACTTTAAAATCCATGGTGATACTGTGACATTTTTTCCAAGCATCTGAACAAAAGCTTGTTTGGGGAAAATTAATCCGTGTCTGAAAATGCATGACGTTTTAGGCAGAAAACAGTAAGATTTAAGAATAGTAGCTGAGGTCATGTGGATACCATAGCATCCCAGATAATAGATTTATGATGCATCAAATGTGTTGCTGTTCTGCTATTAGAAATTTGTTGCTGTATGTTTTTCCTCATATTGCATTTTTTCCCCTTAAATTTATTTATTTATTTATTTATTTATTGGATTTATACCCCGCCTCTCTTCACCCAAAGGGGAACTCGAGGCGGCA
>JANHGC010009685.1:0-15704 GCA_027560395.1 Boaedon fuliginosus | reverse complement strand
TAAATAAATAAATAAATAAATAAATAAATAAATAAATAAATAAATAAATAAAGCAAGCAAGCAAGCAAGCAAGCAAGCAAGCAAGCAAGCAAGCAAGCAAGCAACAGATAAGAGCTTCCCAGTTACTATGATTTAAAATATATACATCTTCCATAACTACAGTCTCCAATTTATTCTGCTTGCATAAGAAAGCATTATATAGGTAACTCTCTTTTAACTTCAGTTTTGCCATGCCAAACCACACTCCTTTCTAGAAGAAAGATGAAAAGTGTTCTGGTGAAATCAATTGATTCAATAAAAATTATGTCACTTTTGGACCTTTGAACCCAAAGTTATTTCCATAGATAAAGAAATCTAAGAGTCTAATTTTTATGAATTTGTTCTTTAGTGTTTATTAGTATTAGTGTTCATTAGTATTTAGTATTAGGAAAAACTCACCATTTTTGCTGACATCCAGTTCCCTGAGGTTAATGAGATTTGCTATGGATGCAGGCAACGTTGTTAAATCATTGTCCGGCAAGCTCAACTTGTATAGAGACTGACAGTTAAAAAGTTGCTATTGAGACAAAAAAATAAATAAGCAAAACTGTTAATACTTATGAATCTTCAAAATTATCTGTAAAACATTGTTTCTAAAGAACTTTCTTGAAAATAAGAATTCATAATTTAATATTGCAACACTTCAATAAGTAACACTTATATCTAATATAATTTTTAATGATTGGCGCACTTATTTTTATCAAGTGAACACAGAGACACACATGGTTCTATTCATGCTGGTAAGATTAGACTAGAGTTTTGTATTTATAAAAATGGAAACATGACAAACATGTGATTTCCCCCACCACCAGCCAGCTTTTGGAGATTCCTTTATGTTGTCCAATATAAATTCTATAAATAATCACACAATTGGAGACTGTCCCTAATAACCTGTAAGAATTTATACTGGTATAGTCAAGGTCAAAGCACTTCCCCTCCCCTCACCCTTTTCCAACCTGTCTGGTCTGACAAAAGTTTGAAAAATCACGTTTGCAGCAAACCTTCAGTAATCTAAATACAAGTTTCCCAACTTTCATACAATCCAGATTTATGTAACAACTGAAATTTGTTGTTACATAACTTCCCTGCCAGCATGACCTATTACCGAGAAATCTGGGAGATGAAGTTAATACCGCTGGATGACAGTCATGTTGGGGGGCGATGAATGAATAAAACAGTACTAAATCTATGGCTTGAAAAGGCAAGTTTTCAACTGGTGCCTAAATAATAGCATACTAAGTAGATGCTTCCTCAAATTTCAGGGGAAAACATTTCAGGGTGTAGAACTTTCACTGAGAAGATCAGACTGTGAATAGCCATCAGATGACATTCAGCATTTCTCAGTAAAGGTTGCAAGTCCTTCCTGAGGTTAATAATCTGGCAGATCTCCTACAGGTTTAGTTTGTTTAGCAACTGTCTCATACAACAACTATTTGCAGTTACACAACAGCGATGAAAAAGTAACTTTACACCTAATCCTTGTCTTTATGACCTTCACAAGTCTGTAAAGCAAAGGAAAGTTGAAGTAAGATGGTAAGCACAGCCACAGTTTCATCCAGCATCTGCTTCATTTAACAACCAAGTTGCCAGTTGCAATTGAGGTCACTAAGTTTGAGGACTACTTATAGTTTCAAATAACATAAAAGCATAAAGCTAGCTTGGCAGTTAAAGGCAGACAGTGCAGTGCAGAGCAGATCCAAATTAACATGTTTCTATTAATTCTAAGTAAACATAACCCCATATAGAATAAAATCAACTCCACAATTTATGAACCAGGAGCCACCCACCCACCGGCCTCAATCTTATTAGAATTCAGTCTTTTCTTTCTCCTGCACATGGCACTGGTTCAGAATCTGCACCACCTCTCCTAATTTGAATTAAATAGAGAAGTCAAGTCAAGAGTGATATTTAGCCCCCCAACATTTTTTTTGATGACTCTTAATTGTTTCACAGATACACCCCACAGCATAGTGTTAGGATGTAAAAGTATACTTGCCCAATATTACTCTCCAAACCTTCCTTGCAAGTAGAAGGAGAACCACTGTAACACAGTGCCCCCAGTTCCCAACTCACAGAACCAGCTCAGGAGAATACTCTATTAGCAATACCAAAAGCTGCTGAGAAATCCAACAGAATAAATGAACTCACATTCTCTTTACCTTAGTTCCCATAAGAGACCATCCATCTCACCTAGTTGCACTTAAGAACCAGCTTATTGGACAGATCCCCAATGTTTCTGTCTAGTCAGTATGTGCTGGCAGATTTGGCATGTTCCAGGTTCCTTAAACAGTACTATCTACTGAATCACGGTGGCACAGTGGTTAGAATGCAATACTGCAGGCTATTTCTGCTGACTGCCACTGCCAGCAGTTTGGCAGTTCGGGTCTCACCAGGCTCAAGGTTGACTCAGACTTCCATCCTTCCAAGGTCGGTAAAATGAGGACCCAGATTGTTGGGGGCAATAGGCTGACTCTGTAAACTGCTTAGAGAGGGCTGTAAAGTACTGTGAAGTGGTATATAAGTCTAAGTGCTATTGTTATCTATAGGGGGTTCCACAAGTAAGGAGGGAACAGCAATGTCAGCGACGTTGAAGCTGAAGCTGACCACTACTGGACCACACCCTAGAGGGGTTAAAAGGAGGGCAATTGAGAACAAGATCTTTGCAGAAAGCAACGTTTTGAGATTCTGGTCGATGGTAAATTGTGCTTTCTGCAGATTTTGGCTTAATAGAAACTCTGCTTGGTTTTAATGGTAATTACCTTGGACTGTATCTGACTCTTGGAATTCTTCCCGGATTTAATTAACTTCTAGAAACAAACTGTATTTCGTTTTAATGGGGCTTGTCTGTAGAATAAAAGGTGGTGGTTTGCTTTAACAAAACTGACTTTGCATCATGTTGGTTGGGGAAACAGAACACCAGGGGTGAACCAAGATTGATGGGATTAAAAAAAATACAATATGCAAAAATGGCAAGACTCTAAAATACCCACAATAGAGGAAAGGTTTATAAAGATAATGGCAAAATTAACTTATTTGGTTAGAGAAACAACTACCTCTTATGGACTTTTTGCTGGAAAAAAAAGGAGAAAAATGAACTTGTATTCATGGGATTGGTGATTAGAAAGGGTAGTTTATGGAAAGAAGGAAATTATGATGCAACCTTAGAGAGGTTTATGACCATTGTCAACAAGATTGGAAGCTGCTTCTTTATAATCCTTTCTTTTTTTTCTACTTCTATTATTTTTCTTGATTTCTTTCTTATTTTCTGTTTCTTTTCTAATACTGGCATTGTTTCATCTTCATAAAAACGTCTTCAATATGGTTTAATTTAAAAGTAATAACCAGTATCTGCTAAGAAATGCAACTACAAAACTATTACATGCTCATGTACTTTGAGACAATCCAGGCAATGTTTCCTCAGGAGCAGAAAATTACTAGCCTGATGGCATAGCTGTGCTTCCAGTCTGATGGCACTACTTTCTCATACAAAGATTCATTTACCACTCCCTGCATCTACCCACTGTGTTTTCAGCCAGACAGGTACAAGTTTCTTGTCCATGTCCTTTGGCTTCATAAACTGAAACAGTGTGTACCCCATAAAACAGAATATAGTAACAGGTTTTCCCATTCTGTAGCCCAACAAGTGCCTTATCAGGAAAAGATATTATTAGTGGCACAGAAGCTGTACTTCTGAAAAAGGGAAACTTGGAAGGAGAAAGTATAAACCTGCTACAAAACTGTGTGCATGTAAAAACATACAATTGGACATCTTAATGAAAAGCAACTTGTGATGAAGTAAATCAGACAGGGACGGGAGTATTGAAAATCCGCCTCATTATATTTAGGGCACTGACCCAACTTAATATCTACTATCGTTCTACAGTATATGAGGCTTTATTTGCTGGGATGGTGCAGAGACAAAAGGTGTAGCAGTCAGCTGCTCATTGTGAAACATCTGTTTCAGGTGCTTATCTAATAGTTTTTAATTTGTTTAGCTTTTGGATTTTGAGGATGTAGACAGAATGTCGGAGTGACAGAAGCCGTTTTTCAACATTACACTTTTTGCTGATTCAGCCAGTGAAAAATGTGTCTTTGCATGTGATGATATTGCAATATCACCGTGATTAGAATGGTACTGATTATATGTATCTGTTTTATTCAGATTTTGTCTTGAATACTGGACTAAGATTACCATGCTCATCTTGGTAAACTATCTAGTTCTTTTACTTTTTGCTATCAACCAAAATAACTTACAGCTATAGAGCGACACAAAGCACTTAAGAGCTTTGGTGGCGCAGTGGTTAGAATGCAGTATTGCAGGCTACTTCTGCAGACTGCTGGCTGCCAGCAGTTCGAATCTCACTGGCTCAAGGTTGACTCAGCCTTCCAGCCTTCCAAGATCGGTAAAATGAGAACCCAGATTGTTGGGGGCAATATGCTGACACTGTAAACTGTTTAGAGAGGGCTGTGAAGCACCGTGAAGTGGTATTTAAATGCTATTGCTATTTTAAAAAAAGGAGTGCTTCACAAAAGATGCCAGTTTGAGTGAAGCATCTTTTGTGAAAACATTTTGGAAGGCCCGCTTGACTGCCGCAAAAGGCTATTCCTGGGTATGTTTGTGCATGTATGCAAATGCTTCACTTTACTAGTCATTGCAGTGAAAATATCATGTAGAAAATTAACAACAGTCTTCAGTGATGCTATGCGTGCCTGTCAGCATATAATCTGCTTTAATGTTTTAACGATGGTACTTTCTTCACATTAACAAGTTTTCTGAAGTGTTCCTTCCTAAGGCGGGGTTGAGATCAATATATTACAAAGGTTATGCTCTATTGTACTGTGCTGTGTTTGAAAAATAGAACACTATTCAATAAAACCACTTTATTTTGACCTTTATTATTTAGCGTCTACAGGAAGCCACCAGGAAGGAGTTATCTGAAGCTCTGGAAAGCAACAGTGCTAATACACCTCACCTAGGAATGTACAAAACATACTGCTTGGATTCTAAACCTTACCAACAATCCATGTTCAAGGGGACCATTTAGTAATATTTTTAATATTTAGTAATATTTTTAAAACTGATTCCTCTGAAAATGGAAACAATCTATAGCCTAGAATAGTATAAACTATTTTCTGCTTCACAAAAATCTATTGTGCCGGCCACTCACAATGCTCGAACAATAAGCTATAAGCAAGCAACTATGGTTAATTTCAACAAAGGTGAAATGCAGGTGTACCTTTCCTGACATATAAACATTATAAAACTACTAGAAAATTTAGTCTACCTACTTTTGTACAGAAGGCATTTATGTGAGGATTCACTATTATTCACTTACATAAAGATGCAATATGAGAATGCAACATACCTTCGGAAGCTCTTCAATTTGATTAGCATCTAAATAGAGTTCTTCCAATGTCTTTTCAAAAGTAAAAATTTCCTTAGGAACCTGCTCCAGGCTGCAGTGCGAGTAATCAAGTGCAGTCACAGTTTCTTCTTCTCCACGCAAGCAACGGCAGGGGACCAATCGCACAAACAAGTTCCGTTTTGTTGTCATTTTCAGGCACTGTTGGGAGAAAACAAAGAAGTACTCTAAAAATAGTAACAAGGAAGCTGAATAAAATATTGCCACATATTTACAGATATTAGTTGTTTTTAAATGAAAGATACTAAGTACTTAGTTCAAAACACAAAGTTTTTAATGTTATGTTTATGCATCTTCTTGAATAGAATTATCTCTAAACAGAAGTATTAGCCTGTTTGTACTACTGAATCCTCCCCAAAAGATGTGAAAGCCAGCTATGTAATTATCTTTTTCAACTCAAACAAAAATTAAGAACTTATAGATGGTGAACTCATCAAATTTGCAGATGACACCAAGCTGGGGGAAATAGCCAACACTTTGGGAAGATCAACAGAAGATACCATTTCCCTGAAAATACGACCTCCCCTGAAACTAAGATCTAGCTTGATTTTTACACGTGCACCCAATATATGTGTGCCTCTAACTAATAGGCCAGTCAGTGGATGACATCCCTGAAAATAAGACCTGGTGCCTTTTTTGATGGCAAAAAAATATAAGGCAGGGTCTTATTTTCAGGGAAACACAGTAATAGTTGTAGCTCATGGTTGAACTGTGAGGTTCTTAGTGCTTTCTGATTTGGTTGTTTTCCTGCAGATGTTTCATTACCAAACTAGGTTACATCATCAGTGCTAGTAAACAATGGGGTTTGCTCTCATTTTATAGTTTAGTGGTTTCTAAGTTAGTGTTGATTCAAGTGGTCTTGGAGGTTCCTTAATTGGTCTATTTATAAACCAACAATCAAGAAGCAAATAGGACCCCAATTAAGGAACCATCAACTCAGACAAACAAGGTAGCAGTAAACAATAGCCTCCTAGGGAACCAACCAAGACCATTTTCACCAAAATCTGCAAGCAAACAAGCAAGCTCAGAGAACACCAAGAACCTCACTTTGGAAGACATTTTCCAGATACAGAAGGATCTTGACAAATTTGAGCACTAGGCTCTACCCAACAAGATGCAGTTCAGTGATGAGAAAAGTAAAGTCCTGCACTTAGGCAGGTATAACCAAATGCACAGGTAAAGAATAGGAGTTACTTGACTCAAGAGTAGTAAATGTGAGAGGGAACTTGATATACTAGTGTACTATCATTAAGTATGAACAGGCAATGTCCTGCAGCAGTCCAAAAAGTCTGAAGCCTAGGCCGCATCAACAAAGGGATAGTGTCAAGACCAGGGGTCCCCTACCCCCAGTCCATGACTAAAAAGAGTGCAGAGGAAAGATGACAATGGTTATGGAGGCTAAACATAAGATAAATGGTTAAGGGAACTAGGTATGTCTAATATAATGAAAAGAAGGGTTTGGGGTATGACATGGTAACGGTCTTGGAGCATTTGAGGGCTCTCACAGAGAAGAGGGGATCGACTTGTTTTCCAAAGCATCTGAGGGCAGGATAAGAAGCAAAGGGTAGAAGCTTGCTGAAGAGAGATCCAATCTGGAACTAAGGAGAAATTTCCTGACAATAAGAACAATTAATCAATGGACAACTTGCCTCTGAGTTCTGGGTGCTCCATTGCTGGAGGTCTTTAAGAAAATATTGGCCAGTTCAGGATACAGTAAGCTTTCCTGCATTGCACTGGGGGGCAGGGGGATTGAACTTGAAGACCTGCAAGATCCTCCCAGCCCTATGATTCTATGCTTCTATTCTATGATTCCAAATACACCTTAAATTGGATGGTTTTAGTTATGGCTTCATTATCTTGTCATTTTGCTTTAAAATAGAATTTAGTGGCCACTTATTACAGCTTTCAGAGTCTCTGCTTTAACAATTCTTGTGTCATAATAATAGAAAATTATGTCATGCTAATATCTGTGGACATCTGATAATCACTTGGCGTGTACAGGTAGGAAAGCAATGTAGAATAAACATACTTTAATTTGGTCAAAACAACTCCTACAAATGGCAGACAAGGAAATGCATGGCACTTAGTACTGATGAGATATTAGTAATATATGTATATAATTACTACATGTAATCTGAAAATTAAGTTCCAACATTAATGGATTTTACTCCTTGCCTTCTCCCACTTTTCCCTTCCCCCATTCTTTGCTATGTATGTTTATTTATGATGTCAAGGATCTAATGACTAGAGAAACAGAGGCATATAGCTAAGGCTTTATCATTTTAAGAAATTTGAATAGCTAAATTAAGTAAAATGTTCTTTCATTTCCTGATTATTCTCTACATTTTATTAATATTCCTAACTGGTATATTTATTTCAATAAAAAAACCCAACTAAACTATTGTTAAATAATTAAATGGGATGTCCATGGAGTCATGCTTACCACTGGATTATGATTTTCTCCCTGTTGCTTCTTCCCTGAGCTTTCAAAACCAACATTCTGTGAAAAGGGAAACAATACATTTGTCAAAACTATAACTGAATACAATATTCTACAACCTTCCGTTTATTTTTTTGCTAATACTTCCCCTTTTTAAAAATATTAACAAAAATAAGCTACAGATCAATTTTAAAAGACATTAGGATATATATACAATAGAAGAAAATCTATAAAAGAACCTAAAATACATTCACCTGCTACCAAGTGAGGGTGTTTCACAAAAAGGGAGCTATCAAAGCAAAGTTCAGTTCCCTTGTTCAAGAATATTGCGTCTGCATTCCAACAACAGCTTCATATTCGGGTAGGTTTATTCTGCATAAGGCAACTCAATCAAACCTTCTATGTGAAACAGCCACAGTGTTTCTTAGGTCAGATATGTCAAGTTGTGCCAATAAGCAACAGTGCCCTCAAGGCTAAAAAGCAAACAGCAATAATGAGAAAACATGGGAAGGCTAAGAGACAGAAGAGACAGAATTGGTTAGTAAACAATACTTGTTGGATGTCTGGTTGCCATTACCTATTTCAGGGCTTCTTCCTAGTATGTAGCTACTTTCTGTTAAGGAAAGAACCTACAGTACATCTTACTCAACTTTACTAAGCCAAATGCAAAAGAAACTTTGCCAAAAGCTTGTCAGTAAGTCAACAACTTAAAACATTACAGCTCAGTACAAAGGCTTTGAACTGAATCCAAAAACAGACTAGAAACTAGTGGTACTAAGTTCTGTCCAAAACATCCCATTCCAATTAGCAGCCCTGCTCCCCTATTTGGGGCCAACTCAAGGCAGCTCAAAACAGAATGTATTACAAATATCTCCTATGCCATTTAATATGCAACCACAGGGAAGGATTATTCCCAGACTTTAAACTAATTGTCATCTATATGCTAATGACAGGGATTCCTCTCAATTCTATATTTCTCCATTGCTATAAGTTTGGGATTGAATATCTCCAAGACCTCTGAATAATTTCAGGAAGTAAGGAATGTATATGCCAGTGGTGGTGAACGTTTTCCGTGCTGTGTGCCAAACATGCGCTCGCATACTCAACCCCACACATGAGACCATGACCCCCTGCGCACATGCCTCCCCATCCCCGTGCAATCTTCCAGAGCTTCAGCAGTGGGAAGAAATGTAGGTATAGGGCCAGGGCGGGTGGGAGGGTCTTTTGCACAGCATTACTGGCAGGAGGTGTATGCGCATGTGTGCTGGGGCAACAGCTCACATGCCTGCAGGGAGGCCGCTGCATGCCACCTCGGATACGTGTGCCATAGGTTCACCACCACAGGTATATGCAGTAAAAATGGAAATAAAACAGAGTTCCAAGGGAGAGCCATGCTTTCGGGATTTGCATCATGATAATCACCTGATGCAGCACTCTGGTCATTATCAAGTCTAAAGGCTACTGGAATTCATGGAATTATCTACAGAAATATGGCAAGCAACAGAAGAATCAGTAAAAGCTTTAACCAAACTATGGCAGCAATAAAGTTCCATAAAAAATTGTGCCTGGTCGCATAGTATCTCAGCTTAGAACCAAAATTCTGGTCCCAATTGTGGTCCTACATCAAGGGCTACCTGTAATGCTTAACTCAAACTTAAAACACTACAGTAATAATGCCAGCTATTGATAGAATTCTGCTTGACCAAAATTTATATTTTGTACCTAAGACAATGTGTAACTATGTATAAAATGCAAAATGAGAATACCAATCACATGACAGATTTTAACCTTGAACAGTTACATCCTCTGGAGTGAATATAAGAACAGTAGAGAATGCCATACTGCCCACAAATAATTATTATCTCCCAAATTCTTTTTCATATACCTAAAAAAATTAAAGGCATTCTGCAGTTATTTCAGTACAAGATCTAACCCTAGATTATTTAAATTATTTTTTTTCTCAGTGGTACATTAAATTTTAAGAATAGGGTGAAGATCAGGTCCAAACTCAGGCCAAAATACAGTTCTTGGGTTGCTTACCAACTTCAAACAGCAGTTCTAGACGAGTATTTCATTAAATAGTACAATTTGCTGGTACAATTCAGAATCATTAGTTCCATCAATTATGGCAAACTATCCTGAGGCAGCAGAGCAGCAATGATATTGCAACTACATTTCTCAGATAAGGTTCTTATGCTAGAATTGACTTTTGCCAAACAAATTGCTTTTCGTTCAAGGAAAAAAGTTTTATATTGGTAACATCTATCCACAAAACATTATTTCAATAGCCTTCTGGCTTATCCACATGGACTTTTGGAAACTGTAGATTGGCAATAATGTTCTTCGTAGAGATTGGTAGCTTTCTTCCTGCAACTCAATTACTGCTGTTTAGTGTTCTCCCAATGGTGGCATCATGAACATATTCACCAATGCCTTTGCACAGATTTATGTTGTGCATCAGTTGCACCCATTCCTAGATCGGGAGGCTCTGTTCACAATCATTCATCTCCCAGTCACCTCCAGATTTGACTACTATAATATGAACCACATGGGGCTGCCTTGAAGAACTTGTGGAAGCTTCAACTGATACAAAAGGCAATAATGTGGATGGTTACATGTTCTTCTAAAACAACATGTGTCATATCTTTGCTCCACAAGTAGCATTGATTGCCAAATTGCTTCCATGTCCAATTCAAGTTGTGGGTTTAACCTTTTCAGCCCATCATGACATAGGATCAAATTATCTGAGGGGCCACCTTTACCCAACTATATCTGCCAGTGCCATTAGATCTGGCAGAGAGGGCATGCTTTGAGTCCCACCTGCTAGGGATTTATAGTTGGAAGATCCCAGAAGGTTGGCTTCCTCTGCCTTGGTACCAGGGATGGGTTTCAACCGGTGCAACAACCAGTTTGCTTTGCGCATGCTTTGCGTGAGTGTTACAATGAGGCTGACAAACAGCTGAGGGGCAGCATAGCCAAAAAACAGCTGGAGCCACGGAAATCCGTGCTGTCGCGCCGATCAGCTGGGCTTAAAAAGCAAGGAAATAAAGTTAACTACAGCATGTGGGCAGGTGGGCGGGCCCAACTCATCCCAGGAACTACCGGTTCGCTGAATCGGTAACCTAACGGAACGAACGATTCGCCTGAACTGGTCCAAACCGGTAAAACCCCATCCCTGCTTGGTATCCACCTTCTGGAACACTTTCCTTCACAAAGTAAGGTTAGGTCTCTCCCCTGTTAATGTTCTGTAAGTCTGTTAAAATTTGGTCATTTGGCTTGGAATCCCAGAAGAGGGGTGATATTCAAAGATAGCTCTATCTTTGTGCTTAATTTATTCTCTCCCATACCTAATGGCTTGTATTTTAATAAAGACTCTTGCATTTTATGTGTTTATGTGTTTAATATATTTATGTGCTTGTTTTATTTAATTGCCATACACCACTCAATCACTTCTTGTATAATGAGTGGCCGTATACATTTCATACATAAATAAAAATACAAGAGAAGCTTTTAGTTCCTTTCATTGGTGGGATCTATACAATCAGTTAAAAGTTTGAAGTTATTCGTGGAGTCCAACTTTTTGGAAATAGCTTTGTAACATTTTCCTACTTGGGAACATAAAAAAAGAATCGGGAGGACCTCAGCAATATCCTTTGGGCTATGATACACTTCCACATACCGTGCTTTTAAGATGAGACTTTGAAGATGAAATTCTATTATTTTATATAAGGCTTCTACATTCATATCCGATTATCATACTAGTGATTAAACACATTACTTTAATTTCCCCTTCAAATCAACTGATAATCCTAGAGGCTTAAATTCATTTTGTGAAATTCATTTCACAAAAATGTTTAGCTTAGGATCATTTTCCTCTATAAATGAACAATTATAATGTTTTTGAACCATTTGTTAAATTGGGACTGGTTTTAGGGTGATGTTTATGCAGAAATATTGAAATTCAAAGGAGTTCACAAACTTTTAAGCAGCACCATATATAACTGGTTTTACATGAAATACATTCTTATAGTCTATTAAAAACATTTCTCACCACCAAAACCGAGAACGTTTCCAAAAGTTGCTGGTAGCATCTTTTTAAAATTTCAAAATAAAATGTTATGGGTTTAGTATCATATAAAAATGTAGTTGTGAAAACACTGCAATTGTTTGGCAATTGCCAGTGCCAGTGGAAAGTAAACATTATTGACCACTATCAGACCTACTTGTACTGTGATAAGATTCATGTAAGGCTGCAGACTAAATTCCTAAATTCAAAGCTTGTAGGCAACAGATGAGTATTTTTGTTTTTCCCTTGCAACCAACTGCAGAAGTTATTTAGGGATCTTTCCTCAAAATACATCCTGAGGCCTTCATATCCTTCTGCATATTATTTTTAAAATGCTTTCAAAGTCACTGCTTACTCATTGCATTCAAAGTTTAATTTCCTGAGTATCCCATAACTACTTCCCTTCTGCTGTTTTTTTAAAAAAAAGTTTGACTCCATTTGTTTTATAATTAGCATTATTTTCACAAACCTTTATGCTTGAATATAAATTCACCAAGGGAACCTCACCACTCAAGATGATCCCCATAGGATATAAAACCCTTTTTATGCATTATATATATTGAGATTTCTAATTAGAATAGTTGTTCTGCCTGTTATTAAAAGTTACGGGGAGAAGGGAAATCACCACTTGGTCCAGGCAGACAGGGGTGCATTGTGGCTTTTCTACCATTTTCTCACAAGCCAGGCCTTTAACTTCACGTTCCTGGCAAAGCTGACAATTGTATCTGCTTCCTGAACATAGAACTTAAAAAAAAAAGAACTTACTCTGCCTCACTTGGTTGCTTAAAAGCCTTTGGGCAGAGGACATCCCACTTTTCTTTATTTATTTTAATGCATAGATGGATTCTATAGCACTTTTACAGCGAAAGGCACCTGGCTCTTGTCAGACCTTTTGCCTCTGAAATGAATAGCATTTTCCTTTCATGTCAACATAGACACTTTTTCTAAGCACTTCGATTCTAAATTTAATTTGCTGTTCCATTTGATACACTGCTATCTACTAAACATTGTTCAATTATTGTTGAATTCAATTATTCCATCAAATCAAATCAGTTTATTGCATCCATAGGGCCAATATATAGATAGTCCTCAACTTATGACTGGTTGTTGAACAAACTTGCAGTTATGATGTACTTTTAAAAGCTCCTTCCTCAGAGTGATGGCTGACACACACACACACATACACACACTTGGTCATGTGATTGTATTTCAGGTATTTAGAAACTGGCACACTTCACAAACAATTGCAGTGTCTCTGGCCACATGCTGACATTTTTTGCCGGTCTTCAACATTTTCTGCCTGTTTCTGGCAAAAAATGCCCATTCAAACAAATGGATTCAACTTAATGACTAGTTTCTCATTTTATGACAGTCATAAAATAAGTCTAATCACATGTTGTCTTGACTTACAAATGCAATGACATACAGCCAAAATTTCAGACTCTCTTGTGTTCTTAGGTTGACGGCTACTTATACAAAATAAAATCACTCTGATTTTATTTCTCTCCCACTTTTAATGTGCAGTAGCATGTGTCAGGCTTAGTCTGAAAATAAAAGCCACATAAATTTTTGGAAAGATTTTTATTGCCAGTAAATTAATGTAGCAGAACCTTAAAAGCCTGTTAAACTCTCCCACTCAACTTCTATCCAGTGTAATAGAGATACAGTTTCTCTGAATCCCTTTTCTTAATGCTTCTCCCTCCCCTGGGCTGAAGTAGAGGTAATTCTTGCTTTGTGACCATTCATTTAGTGACCATTCAATGTTACAACACTGCTGAATGAAGAGATGAAGTTGCAGCTCTCACAGCATCCCCTTGGTCACATGATCCCAATTTGGTCACCCAGTTTGGCTATTTATGACATTCACTGACAGATTCCCACCAGTAAAGTCACTGGGAAAGCTGGCAAAAGTCACAGGTCAGTCATGTGAAATCATACTTAATAACCATGTGTGATTTGTTTAACAACCTCAACCAAAAATGCTGTCACAAATTTCATCATTTTTCGTTTTATAGCCATATCATACCAACTGCAGTCATTAACTGAGGATTACCTTTATCTATTTTGCAATGGTCCCTCTATTTTCCCAGGTTCTGTTATACATTCCATCATAACACTAATATTCTCCCCAGCTCAACTCAGGTTAAAAAAATGAACAGCTTACCCATTCTATTGCACTGCTGAAAATTTTGGGAGAAATCACCCACAAAGTAAAATCCCATCAGAAAACACATACAGCACCATTTGGCAGTTAAAGGCAAAAGAGGAGAGCGGGAACAAATATTCTCCTTTATGTACTTTCTTATACTTATAAATGATCAGACCTGTATATTCAAATGTCACAAATGTTAATAAGAAAAAGTAACTTATTAAAGTAGTCTTCAACGAGATTGTGTTGCTAGCTAAACAATGAATCCGGTTTTTTTTTTCATTCTAAACTGAACACTCCATTTTTAATAAAATATTCTACAGCTTTAGAAAATGAAACATATAACACGTTTACCACAATTACCTTCCTATTACCTTCTCCTATTACCTTCCCTCTTACAATACTACAGAACTGGAAAAGATGCCAAAAAAGATCATCAAAATCACTGAAGCTGCAACAGCAACTTTATGAAACTACAGCTATTAGAAATTTTGGTCAAAAAAGACAGTATAATGATGGAACGCAAAATCCTGAACCATATGAAAAGTTTTTCTTCTACTCTAACAATGTTAAAGGAATATTAAATGTGGGAATCTTCACTTAGAAGAGGAAGCATTTCTTTATACATTGTAGACAGCTTTGCACTAGAGATGCACATTTAAAGATGAATCCCAATTTAGATAATTTTAAAAGGCAGTAGGATTCATGGAGAAATAGGTTGTCAGAATTCAAGACATAAATATCTTATCTTCAGAAACATAATTCATATTACAGAAGTACATAATTACTGAAGCTAATAGATTTCAAGAATAAATGGGTAGTTAACTGCAGCCAAATGGAAGTCATATATGCACAAACTGTTACAGTGGAGAATAGTGAAATCAGGTTTTCAGAACTTCGTCAGGGTTTGAATCTTAAGACTTTTCCGCACACCTTTTCTAGTCAACAGACTCTTGGCCATTCTTTTACCAGGATTGATATTATAATGCCTCTGGTCTACACTTATACATTGATTCTACTAGTGCTGTTTACAAGCTTCATTCCTTACATGAAATGTCAATGGATAACATGGATGGCTTTTTATTATACCCTCAATGACTAGCATGGTAAGTGACAGGCAGGATGGTATAAATGCAAGTTGATACACAGACGCAGCGGAAGGAGGTTTATTACCTTCTGCAGAAATTGTAAATTTCTGAGGGCGTCAAGTTGATCATTGCATTACAGAAAACGCTGAACTAGGTAGGTCTTTAGAGAGCAAAGTGCCAAAGCAGACAGGAATGAATCAGGCAAGTTTATAAGAAGGTCAAGAACTTCTGAATAGTATTGCAGCGGTTAGAGTGCAATGCTGCAAGCTGTTTCTGCTGACCGTCGGCGGCCTGCAATTTGGCAGTTCAAATCCCAACAGGCTCAAGGTTGACCCAGCCTTCCATCCTTCCTAGGTCAGTAAAACGAGGACCCAGATTGTTGGGGGCAATATGCTGACTCTGTAAACTGCTTAGAGAGGGCTGTAAAGCACTAGGAAGCAGTACATAAGTCTAAGTGCTATTGCTATTATGTTCTTATTGTTGTTGTTGAAGACAGAAG
>JANHGC010009684.1:0-11126 GCA_027560395.1 Boaedon fuliginosus | reverse complement strand
ACTATACTATACTATACTATACTATACTATACTATACTATACTATACTATACTATACTATACTATACTATACTATAATATAATATAATATAATATAATATAATATAATATAATATAATATAATGTTGGAAGGGACGTTGTAGGTTATTGTGTCCAACAGCCTGCCCAAACAGACAACCTGCTGCCCAAGCACGAGATGGTTTTAATCGCTCTCGGGAATTGAACCACCGAGCTGCCAGCCTTAGTGGTACACAACCCCAGCATCTTACCACAAGAGCCACCATCTTGTTATAATTATTCATATATGCATATAACCAACAAATACTGATTCAATCTTCATTAATTCTCCCTATAAGATCTTAATAGAGTTTACTCCTATTGATCACTGATTTTTGTATTAAGTTTGCATGCATTGAGCACAAATTCATACTTTAAAACAACCCTCTTTTAAATACTCATTTTACCTGCACTGAACTCATATGTTTCTCTTGATATACATAACTCTTTATTTTCAACTACTAAAGTGGGCAGACGGAAAGCTCTGTTTCCCTCAACATATATTCTCCATTTCCCCATCATTAGAGAACATTGCACACAAATTTATGAATTTTCTCTAGTTTTTACCACTTATTTGAAATTGCTTATTTCATTTTATTTGTGTCAAACAGCTATTATAGTCATGTTTGATCTAATTTTCAGATCCAGATTCTTCACTGCATCATATAATCTATCCCAAATGAGGAGCAAATAATGTGGGTTCTCAAGAAATAAATAATGCAGGTTCAGTTATATAAAAACTGAGAGAATTGGTAGTACTGCTACATATTGCACTAGCGAGGCCACATTTGGAATACAGGTAATCCTCAATTTACAACAGTTCATCTAGTGACCGTTTGAAGTTACACTTTGAAACAAGTGACTTACGACTTATGACCTTCACAGCATCCCCAGAGTCACATGATCAAAATTCAGATGCATGGAAACTGACTCATATTTATGACTGCCGCAGTACCTCAGGGTCATGTTCGACCTTCTGACAAGAAAAGTCCATGGAGAAGCCTGATTCACTTGACAACCATGTTACTAATTTAATAGCTGCAGTGATTCACTTAACAACTATGTCAAGAAAAGTCATAAAATGGGGCAAAAGTTACACTTAACAAAGGTTTCACTTAGCAACATAAATTTTGGGCTCAATTGTGGTCATAAATCGAGGACTACCTCTACTATGCCCAGTTCTGGTTGTCATTATACGAAAAGATGCTGAGATCCCAGAAAAGAGTGAGAAGAAAAGAAACAAAGATGATAAGGGGTCTGGAGGCTAAATTATATGATGAATGGCTGAGGGAAATAGGTATGTTTAACCTAAGAAAAAGATTAGAGGAGACCTTATAGCAGTCTACCAATACTTGAAAGGCTATCACAAGGAAGAGGCAGGTCAAGAAGCAATGGGTGGAAGCTGTTCAGAGGAGATCCAACCTGAACAGAAGGAAGAATTTCCTGACAGATTGATTGATTGCCTCCTGGAATTGTGGGTTACTCCATTGCTGGAGGTTTTCAAGGAAAGTTTGGAGAATCTATTGTCCAGGACTGCTGCCTTGGGCAGGGGTTGAACTAGAAAACCTCCAAGATTCCTTCCAGCCCTCTGATTTTATCTGCATATGCAATGACTAACCAATGCTTTTCAAATAGATTTATTCATAAATACATTGAACAACTAATGGGACATCCCACACTCTCGTCTTTACCTCCCTGCTCCCTACTTACCTCACTTGCTAAGAATTCCATTTATTTTCACACATAATTTACTTGTGAGTAAATCTATACCACGCTTATCACATCTAGCAAACAAACCTCAGGCTCTAGAGTTATGCAAAATGTCCAGTAATTAAAGCCTATTCACTTTCTCATGTATTTCCTTAAATAAACATGTGCAAAAAAACTTTCTTTCTCACATTCGTACATTTCTCAACGATTTCCTGAGCAGAAAAAAAAAACCCAATTGTTGTGCACAGTCCCTGCCTAACATAAAAATAAGTGCGGTTCACAAATTCTGCTTATTGTCACCTCTTGTATCCTTCAGTCAGAAACTCTGCCAAACACCTTCCCAGACACACTTAACAAGTTAATCTCCTTTCATATAAGAGAACAATAACAGCATTCTTCCAAACATCAGGGACAGATGTGCTCTTCCCACACACGCTAAACAAGTCACACAGCCACTTCATAAGCAAACCACGTCCATATTTTGGCATTTCCCATTATATGTTCTACACCTGCAGATGTATCATTTTCCAACATTCTCACACATTTATGACTTCCTATTCAACATTTTTTCTCCTTGGACATTAACATTAATACTCTTTGTTTCAGTTTTATTCTTTGACATATTACAGTACAAATTCTTTGACATATCCCAGCATTTGAGCTTCATTCCCTTTAGTTTTATCCCAAAACATTCCATCATTTTTATGTTTAATTACATTCACTTTAAGAGGCTCTTCTTTTAGTTCTCTTCATCTATTTCCAGAACAATATTTTATGTCTTCCAATATTGCTCTGCACTTTCACTATCTCTTCTAATCTTAACTATTCATGAAAAAAAAATTGTGCCCAAAATATTAAAATATATCCTTTGGGTACATTTTGATGGAATTACTGACATTTTAATTCATTGATTAAAATGATTTGATCCATTTATTTTACTTAGTACACTTTTTAATAATAGTGATATGTGTATCTCCATCTGCAAATAATTTTTAGTATCTATAACTAGGATAATTGAATAGTTTTAATTGCAAAACCTCAGTTCCAATATTTTAATTGGAATCAAGGACAACTCTTGCCATTGCTGAAGCTAACAACAGTACTTTGTACCAGAGTTTCTTAAAACAAATACAGGTATCCTTTGTTTAATAATCACAACTGGAGCCAGCAACTTGGTCATTCCAAATGGTCACTAAGTGAAACCGCAACTGTGCTTACTATCTTATTTCAGCTTTCCTTCACCTTAAAGACATGCAAAGGTCATAAACATGGGCATTGGTCTCAAAGTTCCTTTTCCATCACTGCCCTAATATCACATATGCAGTAAACATGCAATGTGTAAATCTGCTTCCAGGAGGTTCAGTACAAGATGATTATGTTACTTCAGGAATGTATGTCAGGGCATAATTTGAAGTCTTTATTCATATTTAAAATTATGACATAGGAAAAAAATTTCTGCTGAGTCTTCCTTCATGTGAAGTTTGCAAGTGCAAACTTTTCTCTCTTTCAAATACATGTCTCTCTCCTCTACACCAGATGCCTAAATTTCAGATTACAGGTTCCTTAAAATCAGATATACAATTTTGGTTGAAAATGGACACACTTTTGAAGATGTTTCAATTCAACAATGAGACTATTTTTAAAATAAACTTGTGTAGGATTAGAAGGTGTATGTATATCCATGCTCTATTCAGATGCCACATTTAAGTGATGATATAAATTGCCAAAATCTGAAGACTTTGTTTTAAAACTAGAGAATGACAAACAAACAAAAAACCAAACTAAAAATAAGTGAATTAAACTAATATAAACTAGAATCTGGACAGTTGGGCTAGCATCCAGAGGCTTCAGTTGGTCCAGAATGCAGCTGCGTGAGTGATTAAGGGTGTGTCTCGGTACACCCGCATAACACCACTCCTCCGTGAGCTACACTGGCTTCCAATAGCCTTCCAGGTGCAATTCAAGGTGTTAGTGATGACCTTTAAATCTCTCCATGGCTTAGGACCGGGATACCTTCAAGACCGCCTTCTCCTACCTTATGCCTCCCAGAGCCCCGTGAGATCTCACAGGGTTGGCCTCCTCCGGGTCACGTCAGCTAAGCAGTGCCAGCTGGTGGATCCACGGGCAAAGGCCTTATCTGTTACTGCACCAGCCCTCTGGAACCAGATCCCCATGGAGGTTGGGACCGTCCCTTGCCTGTTAGCCTTCCACCGGGCTGTTAATACCTGGCTTTGCCAGTGGGCTTGGAGTTAACTCTCTCCCCTTGTATGAAAGTAGAGTATGTGTGTTGTTGCATGTTTTATGCTTTTTTAACTTTTATATTGTTGTGATTTTATTGTCTTTTTTAGAATGTTATTGCAATATTGTATATTGTCTTTTTATTGTTGTTAGCTGCCTTGCGTTCCCTTTGTTGGGAGGCGGGGTATAAATTTAAATAATAACAATAACAATAATTTTAGCTTGCATAATACTTGGTATGCAACTATATACTATTGTCATTGTTAAACTAAACAATAATAAAATAACATAAAATAACGTATGCAAACTACATTGGGTGATGACAATATCTATACCCCATTACCACTTATAAAAATGCATTTCCTGGACGACTTTGTCATTTTTCAACATTATTATAGCATTTCTCAAAGACTTTCCTGATTGTTCAATGCATTAAAGTACAGTGTTATGTAAATAATCATACTCTGTGGCTCTTAGAAATGATAAATAATAATAAAATATTGTAGCTCTCAAACTGAACTAATAGAAAGATAAGTAAGCCTGATTTTAACTACCAAAAAATAAACACCCTTTCAATTCTATCTAAACACAATATTATGTGCCATCGCTATAACACTTCATTAACTATATATTTTGAAAACCTAAATTACATAACATATTCATGAGAAAGTGACATCAAAAACACTAAACCTTCTGTGTCATATCTTATAAATTGCTGCAGCTATTCTGTAAGTGCCAAGATGACAAATTATTGTTAAGGTGGGCACTAAAACTGTATACTGCAGAGGAATGGGACTTTGCTAAATATAAAGGTAAACAATGGTTTAGCATTATATTCCCAAGTAATTAACCTCAGATACTTGAATAAATCTGATACTTCCATCTAGCTAATTTAGCTAAGAACTGGGGTCATGGTGCCAGGTTTCATTTATCAGCGGGGTGGGGTGGGGGGGTGGAACCAGCTTTATAGATAGTATAAATCTTTGCATGGTGGACAATTCCTATCTGTTTTTGTTGAGGAATTACAGGGATAAAATACCTATCAAATTGGTTATAATCCACATCCTACTGGAAGGATAGGATAGGATAGGATAGGATAGGATAGGATAGGATAGGATAGGATAGGAAAGGATAGGATAGGATAGGATGAGAGGGGAGAAGAAAAGGAAAAAAAGGGAGAATGAGGGAGAAGGATAACAGATGTCAATTTCTATCATATGTCAAGTAAACAGCAAATACACATGAGGCTTATTTAGTGAGAACATTATGTTAGCATAATATTAAATCTGTAAATTGTAGAATCCTCCCATCATTCCCCCAGGACAGTTGCTCCAGACAAGGAATTAATACATTGTTAGCTCAATACCATTTCACAAAATAAAACCTAATAAGCCAGGTTGTATCACACACACAAATTTTAATACAGGTCCAATTAAAATTATTTGACTGATATTAGAACTAGCTGTTGTCCTTTGATACCATATATAAAGCCATTTGTTCATTTATACTCATGGGACCTGTAGATCCATGCTACCTGTTACCATTATTATATGAGCACTAAAAAATACACACCTATATACATATGTGCTGTTCTTATATGCATATACAGTGATATTAAAAATGTTAGTTTTTATTGTACCTTGTAACGACAGACAATATCCCACAGAGGTATTATTCAACTTCTCTCACTCCTAGTTCTCTTTCTTCCTAAGATTTAGTTGAAATGTAAAAGGAGGATTGCTCCTATCCCCAACATTTTGATCAAGACTGGAAGAGCATCAAGGGCATTGGCATCCCATAATTACTGTCCTTTTTGGCATGTCCCTTTTTTTGGCCAGTAAATAAGAGAAATGCTGCAAGTTCTCAGATGCTTTTTGAAAATAAAGTATCCAATAAACTGGCTTCGCCCCAGTATAATTGCGCCTGACGTTGTTAGTAGCTCTATGTCGGGCCTCACTCTGCTCTCTCATGTCCCATGTGGAGTACGAAGCCATCAGCACTATTTTTAAAAGACACAGACCCCTTGACGGGTGTTAGGGGTGTCTTACCCCCACAGTGTTTGTTCCCGGAGGGTAAGTTATCTGTGTACCACGTTTGGCTGAAATTGGTCGAGCCGTTCAAGAGTGTATGTGGAACATAAATACACTGACATCCACATCCTTTTTATATATATATATATGTCAATCGGAAAGGTTGGCAGTTTGGCAGTTTCAGTCCCTAGTGCCACGTAATGGAGTGAGCTCCCGTTACTTGTCGCAGCTTCTGCTAACCTAGCAGTTCAAAAGCATGTAAAAATGCAAGTAGAAAAATAGGGACCACCTTTGGTGGGAAGGTAACACCATTTCGTGTGCCTTCGGCATATAGTAATGCTGGCCACATGACCACGGAGACGTCTTCAGACAGCGCTGGCTCTTTGGCTTTGAAACAGAGATGACAACCGCCCCCTAGAGTCAGGAACCAACTAGCACGTATATGCAAGGGGAACCTTTACCTTTTATTGTATGTTTGCTATCTCTTAGGCCTTTGGGCTTTCTCCCAGTTGGTCTTTATTCATCTCTCTTCTATCACACTCAAAATGCAACCAGAATTCATGAGCATCCATGTACAGATAATCCTCAACTTGCAACCATTTGTTTAGCAACCGTGACAAGTACAACAACACTGAAAAAAGTCACTTATAACCCATACCTGTACTTACAACCACTGCAATGTCCCCACGGTAACATGCTCAAAATTCGGATGCTTGACAACTGGCATGTATTTCCGATAGTTGCAACATCCTAGGGTCACGTGATAACAATTTGCTACTCCCAGCCAGCTTCCAACAAGCAAAGTCAATCTAGGAAATTGGATTTGCTTAATGACCATGTGATTCACTTAACTGCAGTGATCTGCTTAACAACCATGGTTAAAAAAGGTTATAAAAACAGGCATGACTCACTTAACAACCGCTTTGCTTAACAACAGAAATCCTGGTCCCAATTGTGGTCGTAAGTTGAAGAGTACCTCCCAAAAGTGCTTTTTCAGGAGGCAACTGGACTTTCTTGTTTTTTCTTTGGAAGACTTCTTGCCTTTCATCCAAGAACTCTACCCAGTTCCGACTGGATGGTGGGGAATGGAAGGACTCATACTCCCCACACACAGTTGGTCACCTGTACTCCCCTAGGAAGTCATTGGGGCCACCCAGAGTTCCACCTGGGAAGGCTTCTTGGATGAGAGGCGAGACGTCTTCCAAAGAAAAAATAAGAAAGTCCAATTGCCTCCTGAAAAAAGCACCTTTGGGATGATCATGACCTGGATGACTGAGAATCTCCATAGACTCTGAGGAGTACCTGCATCACTTTGTGTTTTAATAGTACTTGCATTTCTTGCCTCCCTTCCAGTCTTTGGGAAGAAGACCATGCTACCATGAAGGCAGGGTAGAAACTAGAAAAAAAAATGCAGCGTCTCTAGAATGAGGGTTTGTTGAGCCTTGCTTGCATTTTCAGGTTAGGTTTAGAACAGAAGGATTACACATAGAACATGGAAAATTTGAGGGAGGGGAGGATTTGTATTTTTTCTCTGGGGGAAAGAAAAGGGGGGGAGGATGAAATCAGTGGCAAAGTTATACTGGACAGGAAGCACAGGACTCCCCTAATATTAATCTAACTTGAGACAAAAGATTTTTGCCCACAAAGATGTGATTAAGGTGAGCCTGTTGGGCAAGTCTAGGCACGGTTTTCTTTCTACCTCACCCCCATCTCCTGGATCTATCTACATGTCTAGACACCTGGATATATATTGGATGTGTCTGGGTTTTGCTTATGTGCAGCGAAGTCTTGGGTGAATGGCTGAGGAAATATGAAGATTTTGCCATGTCCTGCCTGAGTAATTATTTCCCCAGGCATAACATTGGTCGTGAAAATCATTTTTCTACCAGACAGGTAGTCCTCGACTTACAACCACAGTTGAGTCCAAAATTTATGATGCTAAGTGAGACATTTGTTAAGTGAATTTTGCCCCATTTTACATCCTTTCTTGCCACTTTTGTTAAGCAAATCACTACAGCTGGTAAATTAGTGTGTTTGTTTGTTTGTTTGTTTGTTTGTTTATTTGCTTGCTTGCTTGTTTGTTTGTTTGTTTGTTTAGATTTATACCTGGTCAGGGGGAACTCGAGGTGGCTAGTTATACAGTTTGTTAGGTGAATCTGGCTTCCCCATTGACATTGCTTGTCAGAGGGTCGCAAATGGGGATCACAAGACACTGGGATACTTCAACTGTCATAAATATGAGTCAACCATCTGATTTTTTTTTAAAGTAATTTTTATTTCCCCCCCAAAAAAGAGTAAAAAAAATGAAAATGATAAATTTTTACAATACTTGTAGTATATAGTTGACATACTTATATATCATATAATTGTCAGCCCGTCGTCGAATGTCGCAGGAAGAAAAACGCCAGACCAAGATATTTGCTGGTACAAGCTTTAATCCTACACTCGCGAACAGGAACTGAGCAAAATCAAAAACGTTGTCAGGGCTGGATGGAGACTGCGCTCTTTTTATCAGGGGCTAGAAAACGTCATCACTTGTGACGCTCACATCAATCCAGTGCCTGACAGGCAGCTCCCCTTTACCATGTCGCTACCTGTGAAGTAGAGAAACACATTAAATTTTTCGGGATTTATTAAATGATTCAATTAATTGGGGTGCGTTCATATCATCTGTTTTAACCCAGGAATTCTCAGAATCTGAATAACCTTTCCAATGCACCTAATATTGAATTGTATCCTGACAACGTCTAGTATCTAGTATTTTGTCAATCTCATAATATCCTTCTGGGTCAGGAGGGTCAGCTATCACTGGTTTTAACAAACTCAAATGAAAAGTAGGATGTATTCAACCCATGGATGCCGGGAGATGTACTCGCACAGTTACCAGATTCATGATCTGTACCACAGGAAATGGACCTACATACTTAGGACCCAATTTACGCCGAGACCAAAGATATTTTGTTGACAATTACACCATAGAACCAATTCGTAGTACCAGTTGCTTCTGTCTTTTCTTATCAGCACACTGTTTGTATTTGTTTTTAGCTATTGTCAATGCCTGGCAAATACTGGACCACAATTTTGGGAACTTATCTGTCCATTCTTTCAGAGTAGCATGCGCCTGTGCAACCATATCTAACTCTGGTATAGTATTTAATGTTTTACCATATACTATTTCAAAAGGGGTACATCCCGTGCTACTATGTACAGCTCCACTATATGCCACCTTCGCGAATGGTAGTGAATCCACCCAATTGGACCCATTCTGGTTCACATAGCTCCAAAGATAACGCTTGGCCATGGCATTCACTCGTTCCACGACACCATTGGTACATGGATGATATCCCAAACTAAGCCCATGAGAGGAACCGATGTGGTGTATAAACTCCTTCCAAAATGCTGCCATAAACACTACTCCCCTATCAGAAATTATCCGGGTTGGAACACCATGTAGCTTGTAAATATTGTGAATAAAAATCTTAGCTAAACGCCGAGCTGAAGGTAATTTCCTGTAATTCTCCTGCACTGAGAGAATCACAGTGCAACCTTTACTGGGTGGCAGCTCAACGATAAAATCCATCCCGATCTCATCCCATGGAAACCTAGGGTCTGCCACTGACTGCAACAGTCCATACAGTCCCCCGCTCTTATGTTTCGACACCATGCATACTTTGCATTCCCTACAATACCTCTCTACATCCCTCCTCATAGTTGGCCACCAAAACTTCTTCCGGATGTAATGCAGAGTTTTTAGAAATCCAAAATGCCCAGTGAGTTTAACTTCATGGGATAGCTGCAATATCTGAGATCTACAAGCAGATGGCACATATATCTTATTATCAATCCACGCTAAGCCATCTTTCATCTGCCCTTCAATAACCTATGCACTTTCTGTAGAGCTAACAAATTCTGGTGGTCAGTCCAGACTTCAAATGGGACTTTACACCCTTCTAGATAATGGCACCACACATTCAAAGACGAACTGTACCGCAAAGGCCTCCTTCTCCCAAATAGCCCATTTCCTTTCCATAGAGGTTAGCTTTTTCGAGGTATATGCACAGACCCATAGCACATTATTTCTATCTCTTTGTAGTAAAACACCCCCGATAGCCACATCGCTGGTGTCCACCTGCACTATGAACATGTTATCTGGATTTGGGTGCTGAAGACATGGCTCCTTCATAAAATATGTTTTTAACTTCTCAAAGGCCCTAGTACAGCTATCTGTCCATTGCAGGGCTTGTCCAGGTTTTGTTTGAGCCAATAGATGTTTTGTCCATAGTAAGTCTGTGAGAGGTAACACAATGCAAGCAAAGTTGGGAATAAATTGTCTGTATAAATTAGCAAATCCTAGGAAAGCCTGTAATTGTTTCCTTGTTTTCGGGATTTGCCATTGTACTATGGCCTCGATTTTCTTAGGATCCATTTCCACACTTGCATGGAGATTCGAAACCCCAAATAATCCAGAGTGCTTTGGTGGAAGCACACTTATTCAGTTTAACGAACAGCTTCTCGTTCCATAACCTTTTCAACACTTCTCTCACTAACTGGATGTGGGTATTCATATCAGATGAATATATAAAGATGTCATCCAAGTAAACGAAAACCCCATTATATAATAAGTCTTGCAATATGGAGTTAATTAACTGCATAAATACTGCTGGCGCCCCCTTCAAACCAAACAGCATCACCCGAAATTGGAAACTTCCAAGAGGGCAGTTAAAATAAGTTTTCCATTCGTTGCCCTCTTTTATTCGGATTCTGTAATGTGCCTCTCTTAAATCTAATCGGGTAAATATTTGCCCAGTTGACAGGGTGGATAGCAGGTCTCTAATCAAGGGTAGAGGGTACAACGGCTCCTTACAGATGGCATTCAAGTTTCTAAAATCCACTCATAAACATAGCCCTCCATCCTTCTTCTCCCAGAAAAGCACTGCCACTGCAATAGGTGATCTACTAGGGGTTATAAAAACCTGCGCCAGGTTTTTATCCAAATATCTCCGCATTTCATCCAGCTCTCGAGGGGTCATGGAATACATCCGGGGATGAGGTAGTTTGGCTCCAGGTATTAAATCAATACCACAATCTGTAT
>JANHGC010009680.1:267498-278088 GCA_027560395.1 Boaedon fuliginosus | reverse complement strand
GACATACATGCATCTCACAGCACAGGAGGGTCCTCGCAGGTCCGATCACGCCATAAAAGAGGCTGCTGCTAGAGGAACTCACCCACGTGCTGGCTCCTTGAAGAAGTCCCAGTCCTGGAGCCTGACATCTGGGTGTGCATGCTAGCTCTGCTCCAAGAAGGAAAGAAGCAGCAATCACGCAGCTTGAATGCAGGGAGAAATGCTGTTTTTCTCTGCATTCAAGCTGGTTGACTGCTGCTTCTATCTCTCCTCTTTCTCAGAACAGAGCTAGCATACACACAAGACGCCGTGATCGGGACTTTCTTCAAGGAGATGCCAGCACTTTCTGCGGAGTGAGCACTTCTCTGCTCCGAGTCTTTTCACCCCGCGAAATCTGCAGGCGCTAAGCAACAAACCTCATCCTGGGGCTGTGAAGTTTTTTTGGGGAGGGAAGCAGCTGGGCTCCGCCACCTGCTGCTCTTTCCTCTTTACCTCCCTCCAGGGGAGCATCCCAGCATGCTGCCCCTGTGTCTCCATGCACACATTGGATCTTTCCCTCACATAGACAGGAAGGGGTGGCTGGGGAAGCATCCCAGTGGCCTCCCATCTCTCTGTGCGTGCGATGGATTTTTCCCTCGCACAGAGAGGAAGGGGCGGCTGGGGAAGCATACCAGCAGGCTGCCCCTCTCACTCCGTGTGTGCAATGGATCTTTCCCTCGCACGGAGAGGAAGGAAGGGTTGGCTGGATGAATCACTGCAGCATCCAGGGAAGCGAAGTTTGCCCCGCTGCTTTGCGCTGTTGCTGCCTGGAGTGAAAAGGTTTTGACCAAGAGATCAGAGGCTCTCAAAACCTTTTCACTCCGGGCAGCAACTGAGCTGCGCGCCAGCCCAGTCGCCACCCCACCCCAGGCCGCGCACTACCTCAGCCCCCCATCCTGCCCCATGTGCGCGGAGTGGCAGGAACTGCTGGAAGGCTGGGGGGGTTGCAAAGGCTTCTCACATTGAAAGGCCTCTTAGTGCATGTGCAAGCAAGGACCCACATGTGGGGAGGGGCAAGGGGGTGGAATTTTTTTTAGCTCAGCTGAGGCGCAGCAGAGCTCTGCATCACCAATCACCTGAAGTTAAAAAAATAAGAGTTTAAAGCAGGAAGGGGGGCAGGTGGGCGGAGCCAGCCGGCGGTGATTTTTACCAGTTCAGCGAACCCAAGGGAATTAGCACTGGCTGAATATCACCACTGTATAAGACATATAATTTCTATGCATACATCAAACCAAACTATAATTTGCTTTAATCAAAGTTTGTTGAATAAGCCACAATGACCTCCTTATCACAAAAATATAACCCATAAACAATTGCTCCCCCCAAAACTGCAATGGGTAGTTTCATTCAATGCTGGGAATTAGAATGATGTGTGAACAAGGTCTTTCCCAACTTTGGAAGAAGAGCTTTGTAATGAACTGGAAAGCATCATTGACTGTTTAAAGCAGCTTGTTGGAAATGTCATTCTACAGATCCAATGGTATTTCACATCATCTTGCAATTGCCACCAATTATGTGCTTGCAACCTGATATGTGTCATTCTACATGGGGCCACTATTTAAGAGTATTTGAAGCTACAACTGGTACAGAATGCAACAGTGTGGACCGTTCTCAAGACCCCTCAAGCGGCACATGTGACATTGTTGTTACATGAGCTGTACTGGCTGCCAGTGGCTTCCAGGTCCAATTCAAGATGTTGGTCTTACCTGGAGAGACTTCCGGTTGGATTTCTGGCGACAGAGTCATGGAATTTGTGAGGTCCGCAAGTCAGTACCCAGCTGCCGACCCAAGGGTCCCCAGAGGGACCTAGGTCTCCTTGGAGGGGATGCGAAGTGGTAGGGATTTATGCAGGGGGTTGAGAGGACTCGCAATTCTCTCCCCCCCCCCCGAGTGGTAGCCATGAAGCTGACGCCCGGTACCGAAAGTCACAACATGGTGGCCGCAAAGTCGGTACCTTCTGGGAAATAAGATTTGAGCTGGAGAAGAAAAGTCAAATGGAGCTCACTGATTGGGTGAGATAAGACATAAAACATTTTAAACCCCTGATTGGAAGGGGGATAAAAGAGTCAAGAAGCGGCAAAGTGAAAGTTTGCACAAACAGTGACTCTTTGCTAAGTGCTTCCTCTTAAAATACCTGCGTGGCTTGGAGTGTGGATACGAGTTTGGAAGAGAGCAATATGCTTGAAATGACATTGGATTTAAAAAAAAATGGCGACTGCAAAACTGGCAGATACTTGTGAAGCCATGAAAATTCATTGTGTAGCAATTCTAAACGGACTAGATGAAATTCATGAGATTGCCAACTGAATGTTAGATAAAATGGACAAAATAATCGATAATAAGGAGATGACAAAGGAAGAAATGAATTTATCAGAGCAAATGGAGCTGGACCAAGGTGAGGCGGAGAAGGGAAACTTGGGAGGAGACCAATTGATTGCGGATGAGGAAAGAAGCAAGAAAATGGTGCCTGGGACTCCCAACACAAAGACAGATATTAGATACTTTTTCAGACAGAAAGCCCCAGGAGGAAATGAACAAAAGCAAATACAAGCCAATCCACAAGACCAGAGACGACAACTACCACAGAAAGGATGGCGGAGGTCCTCAAAGAGTACATTGGAGGAGAAAAAAGAAAAGAAGAACACCTCTAAAGGAAAAGAATTGCAAAAGCAAGTTGGACTGATACAGGAAACCGACTTAGCAAAGAGGCGAAGACAAGATGAAGGATAATTGACATTTACTATGATAATTATAAAGGGCAGTATGTTTTAAAATGTGTATTAGTGTAGTATTTGATGGAAACTTCTTTTAAAGAAGTAAGTAATTAATGAGAATAAGGCTATTTTTAACTAATAGTTTTGTTTTAATTTTTTATGAAATATCGCATACTGCTGTGAAGTACTTTTTTAATCTTAAATGGAATGGAATATATGATGGGGGGGACAGATAATTTTAATGATAGCATTTAGAGAGAATGTAATAAACTAAAGTTGATATGAGATGTATATGAAGGTAGAGAGATTGAATGTGAAACCCATCGGACTCTGTCTGGATCAAAGAGATGTTTTAATTTTATTTTGTTTTTGAAAAATAATAAAAATAATTATAATTTTAAAAAAAGCCCTTTATGGCATGGAGTCAGGGTACTCTGATGAAACTAATACACCCTGCTCATTTCAGTAGAATGGGCCTACTGTGGAGCCCATTAACCAAATAATTTTGGCTGGTGGGGTCCAGAAGAGCCTTTTCTGCTGTGGCCCCTGCCCTCTGGAAGATACTTCCATCGGAGGTGAGGTCCACCCACACTCCTGGCATTCCAGGAGAGCCTAAAAACGTGACCTGTTGCCTGACCTGGGTTTCTCAACAGGGACCTTGTATGCAGTACATTCAGGAAACAGATCCTTGACACATTCAGCACCCCAGGCTTGAGAACATAGCAAGTTTTTTAGGGCTTTGTCAAAGGCTAAAAGGTTGGGGCCATTTTAATCTTTGAAGGGAGGATATTCCATAGAACATGGGCCAATACAGAAAAAGCCCATCATCTAGTCACCACTAGCTGACACCATTGGTTGATGGCTCAGTCTGCTAGATCTATTTGGTTGAGTAAAAACTCTTAATCTCTGAGTTAACCCATTCCCAAGTCATGTAGGCATTTAAAAGTGACAAATGGCACCTTGAATTGTACCCAGAAACACACCGGTAACCAATGCAGCTCATGCAGAGGTTGGTGGCATAAATGGTGCTGTAAATCTGGCAGCATTTACTACCTACACAGCAATGTTCTGCACCAGTTGAAGGTTCCAAATGAGGTTCAGGGGCAGGCCCATTTAGAATGTATTTCATTATTCTAAAGTGACGTTTACAAAGGTATGAGTTACTGTGAGAATGGCGTTCCCATCCAAGAATGGATGCAACTTTTAGCTGTTTTAAGTTTTTAACTTTTAACCATTTTCTAACACTTTAAAGTTTTTATTATACACTAAGCCTCCCAGGCCACCTGTATCAGTGAGATGAGCGACATAAAAATGTAATAAATAAAATTTGCATCATTGACTTGGTGAAGGTGACTCAGGTAATGCCTGTAGATGCCCATGGCAGGGTGCGGGTTGATGATAGAAAAGGAGCTGCAATTGACAGTTAACCGAAACATGTGGAGACAGAGTCTGGCTGGGAAAAGATACAGGAATAAAAGCTTTCTGTAAACATGAACCCAAGGAGAAAGAAGGCAGTCTGATATTTAGGCTGGTTCAATATCTGTCAATATCTGGAGTGGATTTCCCAACTGGAATACTCACTGAAAGGCAGGCATCTTGAACAAGGTGATGTAATGATGTAAATGATGTAATGTAACACAAGGATGTCATTGTTAAGTTCCAGCTCGTCATTGTGTCATTTGCCTCAATGAGTGATGGCTCACTAGATGTCACTGTCCCTGCCACATGAATTGAAACTTAAAAGTAAAACAGTTTAAGAAATCACTTATTAAGGTAGTAAAAGTAAGTGTAGGCTCTGGTCTCTGTATAAACATAGTACAGTAGAACTTCTGGTCACGAATGCTTCTGACCATGACCAAATCGGGTTCCGACCAAAAAAATTCACAAAATTTTTGATTCTTGTCATGAACACATACATGGGTGGCAATCAAACATGACCCCTGACCAAGAAATTCCTGAAGACGAAACATTAGAAGACAAAGAAATCGCCAAAGTTATGGAACAAATTATGGTCTTGACCAGAGATTTTACTGTTTTCTAAACATTTTCACCATCCTACAACACTGCAAAGGTATGTTAGCATAAGGACAAAAACGTTTTAAAATAACAATTCTTGGTTTACTTGTCAAAAACACACTGTCTGCAGTCAAATCCTCTTCATGTTTTGGAAAGGTGTACTAATCTTCATTTCACAAAAAATGCTAACTATGATCCTATTTGACAATGATTCATAAGTTCTCAGTCTTTATGCAGCAAAGTTTTCTGTGACACCCACAAAAAAGGTGGGCTGCGATTGCATGATCACAGCCTGATGATGACTTTTTGGACATGTACACATGCACACCCCAAGTGGCCTTGCACAGGTGCTTTAATGACTTGGAGAAAGATGCTTCATAATGTGTGAACACAGTCAATCTCTTCTCCAACGTTTGCATAAGCTTCATTGCAAAAAAGGGATCTGAAACTTGGCATGACTTTTCTCTGCACTGAATAAATTCAATGTATAGAAATCATCTGAAATGTACTTTGACCTCATAGTCTTTTCTTCTTTTTATAAAAATAAACCAACTCTGCTGCAGGTAATTCTCATATGCAAAATAATATAAACAGTAATTTGGGAAAATCATTATTTGCTGAAACAAAGTATTTGTCTTTTTGTATTCTTTGATAATAAATAATTACAAAAATAAAAACAAAGAAACAAAGCAATACATTTACAAATATAAATTTGAAATCTATCCTAGAAATTCTTTTTAAATAGTTTTAATGTATAATTGATCCATTTTACTATTTTAATATATATCCAGTTTTTTGCTGCATTATGATTGTACCTGACTTTTGAAAAATATGTGAAAATTTCTCAGTTTACCCAAGAAAGATGAAAGAGTGGATCCACCATTTGTTAATGGCCAGAACTGATTTTCATTTGAGATGCTACTGCTACAATGCCATATGTTTCTACTTCAACTGAGAAACACTATGCCGTAATGGAATTTTCATAAATTAAGGTCCGAATTGTGTAAGACCAAATAACGAAAAAATAGAATCACCAGGGACTAGAAATACTAAAATAGAAAGTGAACGATAGGAAAATGTTTCTGTAGAATTAAATTTCATCTTCTGACTCCTGTTCTTGTTCAGATGGTTTCAGTAATCCAATTTCCATGGATGGGACTTGCATTATTTTGGTATGAACCAGCCTGGAGAAGAAAAATTACAAGAACAATTCATGCTAAATCATCACACATTCTTCATTAGTAATGAAGGAGAGGATAGTTATTTTTATATGAGATGGCACATTGAATGCAAAAACCAACTCTAATATTCCATCTATTTTTCCACTATTTAACCTTCTTTTTCCAAAGTTCATCTTATTATATTACTATGTGGCCAATGAATTAATCTGTATGCATATTTATATGGATGGGTAAATGTACTTCTCATTCTTATTGTTTAACATTACTAGGGTATGCCACTTATGTCCAGTGGCAACCAGTTTAATATATTTTAATCAGTGTCACGTAGATCTGTGATATATGAAATCCAATCCATGGCTTAATCTGCTGCCTCAATATGTTTTGTGCCCTGAACTTGTATTCTAATCTCAGAGAAGTACAACCTGTTGGGAATATTAAATTATAAAAGAACAAAAGTAATATGTATAAAAGCTTCCTTAGTTTTATATAGTAAATTCTTCTAAATCTGTGTGCTGCGCTGAAGGAGTACATAGATCTCAAAATAAATAAGCTAACTAAAAAAACCTCAAGAAGAAATTAAAGAGTTGACATTCTTCCAGCACTAATATGAACAGTCTTTATGTTATTTTATGTATACAACAACATACACAATTTATTTGCAATTTGTATGTAGGCATCAAGGAACAATTATATATTTCAAAAGTTATGGGCGGAATGCCATCGCATCCATAGACTACTATAATTTTTCATTCCTATCCAGTTGGAGGACCTATTTTTGAATGTATCGGGATTTTGAATAGAAGGAGAAATTCTTGTCATTTAAGTGGAGCTCTTTAAAATACCAATAACATTCACTTACCAGCTGACTAGAGTATAATTGACTGCCATGATAAGAAGTGTAATTGCATAATGCCAGCAATAGCACATGGTCAGAAACATGATGTTATTGTGATCCACTTGGTTCCATTCTGTACTTCCATTTGGAGGATAAAGGACAAATCCAATCTGTGAAAAAAAGAAAAGGGCATTAGAAATACTGTTGTTTTTTTTATGAGGTTACCTCTCTCCAATTATATTTGCTTCTCAATAAGATCTGGTAGGGTTCCATGCTTCAGGAACCATCTTTTAACTAGTGTTTCCCAAACCTTTTCTTTTATTATCCAAAACTGCCTATCAGAGAGTCCTTATTTAAATGTTCCAGTTGTGATTGGGTAATGGGTTTCTGTGTCTTTAGCCAAAGAAAAACCACTTTTACCCAATTTTGGGTAATATACACAGGTTTGGGAAGCTATTGAAACCATCTTAGTCAGGAGGGGTCAAGCTGGGAATTAGAGTGCAGTTATTAAATAAACACAAAGGCAAGGGCTGATTTCCTGAATGTTGTTGGACTTTATCTAGTCTTTCTCAGGGGCAAGCTGTCAGTTTGGTAAATTTCCTGTGAAAGAAGCATAGAATAATAAAAGAGCTAGTTTACACTTTACATATGTAGTCTGGTCATACCTAACATGCCTTTTCTCAAGCTGCTTTACCCTGTGGAATAGCATACCCCTCCAGATTCATATGTCTCCAAACTTTCCTGCTTTTAGTAATGCTTTGAAGACCCCGGCATTGGGTCAGGGGGATTTGTACAGCTATCTGGGATGGCTGTTTCAAATTTTGAATTGCCTTTGGTGAAAACCGCTTTGTGTCCTATTATATTTTACGCTTGTTTATTTTTTAGTATTGTTCTGCATTGTTTTTGAAAGGGTGGCTATATACATTGCCATAAATAAATACAGTTATAAGATTTCCTTTCTACCTTGCATGTTCTTTATTATAGCTTAAAGCTAAGATAGGCTACATTTTTTTTGTTGGGATCCATTTCCCCCCGATATAGTTAGTAGTGCTGAAACATGTGGTGAGTGGAGTAAAAAGCAAAGTTTATGCCACGGCTTCTTTGAAAATGCCTATTCTCATTCTGATATCCACTTTTTTCTGTTCTCTCACTTCCAATAGTTCTGATGAAAAATTTATCTCTTGCACAGTTCTTTAATTAGGCTGAAAGCCACATAAACTGAAGTTGAGGGCTGCATATGCCAAAAAGATGGCAGATTATCTGCCTCTATTATAAGAATGCAGAGTTAGAATTGTTTTATATCAGTCTTGCCTACAAAGACATTCTTTAGGTCTTTGGAACTTCCCGATATCTTCTCCATTATACTAGATCTAGGGTGGTATGGAGAAGGCTGATTTAGATATTAACTTTATTTAATATTCACTATATTTGATATTCATTGTGCAGGCTAGAAGAATCTAATCACAATTCTTAACCTTTAAATAGGTTCCATATATGCTACCTATGTTTCCATAATAATAGAAAGATGAGATAGAAATTAAAATTCCACAAGAAAAGTTATAATGATGCTACTATCCCTTTCTATTCTAATGCTAAAGTTAGCTATCCATCCTTATAAAAGAGGAAATATGAAATAATTTCAAAGTAGTCCTATGCCCAAAGAAATGCATCAAATGAAAACATTCTAATAATCCTACCAATGAATGATCAGATCATAGCATCCATAAAGGCTTCCTAAATGCTGCTAAATCCTAAAGATTTCTGCTTTCAATAAACAAGTAACATAATTTTTCTACATTTAAACACATGTAGCGTAAATCCTAAAATGGGTTTAAATAAAACACCAAAGTAGGCTTGATAAAATAAACCCATAATTCATAGAGGAAAAAAAACCCCTATAAAAACCTGACCTTACCCAAATGTCCCAGATGATCCAATGTAAGGTCATCCTTGACTTAAGAATCATTTGTTTAGTGTTTGAAGTTACAAGGGCACTTTTAAAAAGTGACTTACAACCGGTCCTTCCACTTACAGCTATCACGGCATCTCCATGGTGACATGATTTAAACTCAGACCCTTGGCAACAGGTATGTATTTACGATGGTTGCAGCCTCCCAACGTAACATGTTCGCCATTTGTCACCTTTGCAGCAGACTTCCAACAAGCAAAGTAAATGAGAAAACATTTGCATGACTCACTTAACTGCAATGATTCACTTAACAACTGTGGCAAAAAGGTCATACAATTGGACATGAGTCACTTAACAACTATGGTATCTTGCTTAGCAACTGAAATTCTGATCCCAAATGTGGTAATAGTCAAGGAATACCTGTACTTTGCCTCACAGCTCTGCTAACCTGAGAGCTCATCTGCCCTCCCATTCATCTCATCTCTCAACCATTGCCAAAAAAAATCCTCTCTCTGATCATTAAAAAGTTTGCCAATCCTGCCTAATTTGTTATCTTGGTCTATCTGAGAGTTCCATAGAGCAGGACAGGGGGAAAATGCTGGCAGCTAAGTGTCTTTTCCTCTGAAGAAACAAGCAGGCAGAGATAAAATGACTGATGCAGGCACTGGTAGAAGAACAAACAATGGTCATCACTCTACTGTAACTGTTTACAACAATTCAAAGGGATTTCCAGTATCTACACTGCAGTTATCTTAGCAGATAAAAAGAAGCAGAGAAGGGTTGAAGTAGTGAATAAGTTGGTACCCAATAAATCTTCAGCAGCTGTCTGAGGATCTAATTTGCTGATCCTGGTTCTAATCTCAAAAGGGGTGTTTTTTTTTTGTAACAATGCATTGGGAAGGAAAAGAAAAATTATTCACTCACCTGCCATAACCAACTTCCATGTAATATGCAAAGACTTGTTCGGAACATCTCAAGAACAATGCTATTGTAGAAAAAGACTTCCAAGAATATGCAGAGAGCACCTCCAAAGATAGTTATTAAAAGTAACTGATGAACATGAAAATCTAACATGGAACGCCCATGGATGTGGTAATAAAATAGAAAACCTGGTGAAAGGGAATGAGAAGTCAACTACTTTTTATTCTGCAGGTTTCAGACATGATTGTATTTAATTCCAAAAAATCTTAGCAGGTTATAGAAAATCCTTGGAAGCTGTTATTTCCACCACAGGAGGAGATATAATGTACAAGTGTCATGGTCATCATCTTCTTATTTTGAATCTTTAAACATATATAGGATGCATGCATTCAAATTTGCAGAAAGATGGTATATTTAACTTTGTATACAGATACCTTTAAATAAAGTTAAACAAACAAACAAATAACACATTCTATTTACTTGAGCCATATGGTTTAAACAGGTGTAAGATAAATATATTTCAGGGCTCCACTGCAGAAGATTTTCAGTTGTTTACATGTTGAACAACATCCTTTGAGGTACCTACAATGATTTCTGCTTACTGTCTTGGAATGTAATTTATCCTCAAACAGTCATGCTTAATTAATTCAAAGATAATTAATTCTTAATCTCTTTAAATAAAACAAATATTCCACTCTGCATGTATCACTAATAAAGAAACAGGCTTATTAATTTATGAATTCATAATTTTTAAACATCTATTCTTGTTCCCTATTTCTGTTACATGTGATACTAGCTGATTACCAGGCATTGCTCGGGTTTTTTAAATTTTATTTTAAAAGATTTATAATTGTGGTAGCCAGGGTGAATGGAAAGTGTCTTGAAAATTGATTGGTGGTAATAGTAACCCCAGGTGATTTCCCCTTCTTCATCTTCATCCCCCTCTTCATCTTCATCCCCCTCATCTTCATAATGTTATTTCCCCTCCTTCTCCTC
>JANHGC010009680.1:231931-248430 GCA_027560395.1 Boaedon fuliginosus | reverse complement strand
CCGATCTGATGGAGGGCGGGGGCAGGTGGGCGGGCGCAGCCAGCCAGGGGTGATATTTGCCGGTTCAACTAACCCCAGCAAATTACTGCTACCGGTTCACGCGAACCAGGCCAAACCAGCTGAATATCACCTCAGGTTGTGAAGCACAAGTGAGAGGTGGTAGCTGTCAGCCCCCATGTGCATTCGACTCAAAACCTGTATGGCCGTGTGTGCACTCTTCCCAATTTATGCTGCACCCAAGCATGTGAGGCATTTTCCACATACCCGTCATACCCGTCCTGATCCACCCTGCAAGCTTGCATGCTCTCCGATTCCCATGGCACTTCTTGCACATCCCGTGTACCTTTCTTGCCTTGTACTTTACTCCCTAACTCCCACAGCACCTGTCAGATATCATTCCCAATCTACGTGGCACCCTTCACACACCCAGCACCATGCCAGGCTTTCACCAGTCTTCCATGCACTCTCCATGACCTGTATGCACCCCTTACTCCTCCATGCACTTGTCCTGATCCATGCCACACCTCTACCTCCTTCCCTAATCTACGCAACACCCCTACAAGCCCTCGCTGACCTGTGCAGGACCTCTTGCACAGACACACAATGCACCACTTTGTGCCCACATGCATACCAACTCAATGTGCATCTTTACATACTCTCCCTTACATGTGTCACACCTTTTTGCACACCCTTCCCAGCCAACTCCACTCCTGTATTCTCTCCCTGACTCCCATAGTACCTTTTGTGCTCCTACGGACCATTCCCAAATTGCAACATGTTCCACACATTCCCAGGACCCTTCCTGACCGTGTAAGACCCCTGCCCACCCTCACTGACCCACACTGCACTTCTAGGCACTTGCCTTGACTTACACCAGCTCTTACATACACACATCTGATCTTCACGATCTGTGGCAGTTCTTGTGCACACCATGCACTGCCCCCCTTCCTGACCTGCACACCCCTTATGCGCCGACTTGTGCAACACCTCTTGTACGTCTCTTTGCACACACACCCTGATCCACATGCCACCTTTTGTGCACCCCCCAGACTTGCAGCACCTCTTGCACCCAGCCTGAGCACACTTCCTGACCTGCACTCCTGGGGAAATGATGTAGGAAGGCAGGCCTGGTTGATTGGAAGAAACATGTGGGTGTTCTTAATTTACTCTCCCACAAATCTGCTCAGCTCTTCAACATGGTAAGCTTTAGAGAAACTTGAACTCTTCCGGGCTGCTCCAAATCGCATTCAGAAATACTCATCAGATTGGGACAATCTCAAATAACATCTAAGGAAACCAGACACATTTTACCATTTCATGTTGGGTTAATATTTATTTAATATTTTACACAAAGAAACATGCTTTAAACATTTCCATTTGTTAACTGTAAATAATCCTCTGTAAAATAAAACAGACAATAACTTTTGGTTTAGAACTATGTCAGCAGAAATATAAATATATAGTAATTAAAAATGCTATTGGTGATAGTTACATGCTACCAATATTAAGATATTTGCAAAATAAAATTGTTCAATTCTGTAACTTTTACTGCCAATCCTAAAAATAAAAATATTCAAATATCCCTTAAAACAGGGTAGACTATACCTCTTTTTTAATATATTACTAAATAAAATAAATAGGGATTTTGATATATAGCAATGTCTTTGCACCCCCGCTAGGATGGTTGACAACCCCGAAGGGCTTGTTCACCTTGTAGTAAAGGGGTGCTTTGTGATTAGCCCTGCCAGCTACATGTATTTTGGGAACTGACAACCTTCCCATGGCAGCCAGTCTGAGGGGTCTCAAAACTCAAGTGACCTCAGCTGTTAAGGCTGTCTACAGCTGCTTCAAGCCTAGAAATGGGTGGGATTCTAGAAGCTTGAGCACAAAGCTGCTTAACACACTAAGCCATTTTTAGTGCAATTGAAGCAATTATGCTAATTGTGAAAAACAGCGTTTTGTAGCACATGTACATTTTGTGTGATAATAAAATGGAAATGCCCTCCTCAAACTGTTTTTAAAAGACACTGTTTTATATTTCAATTTGCAATATAGGATTTATAAGTTTTTACAAAGGGAATATACATATCTACAATCATTATTAAAGCACTTCAGTTGATGTTTTTGGCTGATCTTGGGATGAAGAAAACTAAACGCAGCTGTTCTGGAGACTAATGTATAAGAGAAAGAAAGTATGCTGAATGTGAATCTCCTGCTATTAAGGATAAACTATAAAAAACAGAGCAGAAACAAGGTTTATTTTAGTGTATCGTTACGCAATTCACCATCAAAATGACTATGAAAAAGAGAAATAAAGTCCAGTAACAGGAAACTCTAATCAATTCAGTGAGGGTTACTCCCAATCAAGTTTGACCAAATTTCTAGTTTATTTTTAAAAAAGATGCAGCCAGAAATTACATCTATTATCAGTTCTAGAAAGGCACGTTCAGGAATATTTTGCAGAATAAATCCAAATAGATTTATGGCAGAACATCTATTTCATCTTCCTTTGTTCTATAGCCATTTAGTTTGGAATCTGTTAAGCACTAGAACAAGCGTGGGCAGGACTGGCCTTCCAGATGTTCCTGGTCTACAATTCCTTCTGGGGTTTACGTCCTTGGGAGAGGAGGAGCTCCATGAATGCTGACCGCTTGGCCTTTCCTATAAAGAGCAAACAAAAGCTGCAGGATGTCTAAGCAGTCTACACCCTCTGCTCCTGGCAATCTCCTTCCTTCGTCTGTCCAACAGAAACCCTGTTTTGTTTCCTCCTGTTATTTTCCTGTAGCTGAATAAAAGCAGAAACAAACACAGCAGATTACAACGGCTTATCCTGTCTCCTCTCCTCCATACACGTTCAAAGGAAGCAGGAACTTTGCAGCATAACTCCAGCATTTCACCACGTTCCATGTGCACTCCTACTGTCTTGACTACTCCATTCAAAACTTCTCTTTCCCAAGGATTTGTTTTTAAAAAGGGCCTTCTCCAGATGACACGAAGAGGTTGCCTATAGCTTCTAAAGGGATAGTAGTTTCACATAGTTTCCTGGGAAAGTCCCAAACCGTTGGGTTCTCCTCGATGTGCCTATGGTGGAATAAAAGGCAGAAAAATCCAGATAAGACATTACAGTGGATCCGTGGGGAAGTTATTTTAAACTGGTGATGCTTTAGCTTGCTAAATCAATTATCTAGATTAACTGAAGTGACATCTAATGATTTCATCTGTTTGTTTTGGGCCATATAAAATGATAAAAATATAGACATTAAAAATATATAATAGCTATGTTATACAGATAGTCCTCAACTTGCAACTAATCCCTTGGCAACCAAAGTTACAGCTTTTGGACTTGTTTCCACCACACCAGTTCCCCCCTCCTCACCTTTTGAAGCTCTCCAGAGTTCACATTAGGAAAGGAGGGCAGGCTGCTCCATTCCTGGGTGGTGGAGCACAATACCAGAAGTGCCTGCCATGGCCCCTTCCAGGATTCTACCACATGGCCCAGGAATGGATCAATTTGCCCTCCTTCCATGAGTTCTGAAGAAGTACTTCAAGAAGTGTGCAATGGTGGCATGGGGGAGGAGGAGGAGGAGGGTATGGGGCCGGTGGGATGGGAAGCAGTCGGTGCCTGTGAAGACCCTGAGGGTTGGAAGGAAGACATGAGGGCTCACTTAACCAGCCCCACGTTCATTTAATAACCATCAGGAAGAGCAGAGATGGGGGTCATGAGGCAAGAGGCAGTCCCATGGGCCTTTGGCTTAATAGCTGTCAAGACCTCCACCCATTATGGATAGGCTCCTTTATCCCACTCAGTTGAGGACTACCTGTGGGCTTATTTCTTGAAACTATACTTATCTCAAAGGGGAAGTTTATATATCAAGGTTGCCAAGTCTTAGATCATGTGGTTGGGATCACCATCTTGACTTTCTTAAACTCCCCTATGTGGACACCCCTACACATCGAGTAGTTAAGATTGAAGAAAATTTCCCTGACAATGTTTTAAATAATTTTATTATTTATTTCATTTATTACATTTTTATGCCGATTGTCGATAGCAATCCGAGCTTTACGACACTCCCCAAGCAGTTACAGAGTCAGCTCATTACCCCCAATAGCCTGGGTCCTCATTTCACCGACCTTAGAAAGGATGGAAGGCTGAGTCAACCTTGAGCCTGGGATTTGATCTGACAACCTGCTGAACAAGTCAGCAGAGACTGCAGTGCTGCATTTAACCACTGCGCCAACGAAGCTCCTAGATCTAATATGCTTACAGTGATCATTTCTAGCTGTAGGTGGGCTGGTATACTCCATATTAATTAAAACTTAAGGCAGCCCCAAATACAGCATAATTGAGTAATGTAAATGAATGCTAGTGAGTTTTACCCCTGGTTGAATCTGTGTAACCTGGGTATCTTGGTTACACATTCACAATCTAGCAGGCCATCATATCATGGACTGCTCCTTCAGGATCACTGCAGTCTCTTCAAGATACAATACCAGAAGAGGTGGAGCAATTTGATCAACAGCCTGCAACGTTGTCTTGCTGCAATTCAATTTTAGTCCATTTCACAACCTACAGATCCTGATACTCTAGACCAGGTCGACATTGTGATTGTCCTCCATGGGCTGGGCATGTGTGGCCAGGGTAAGGGATGTGGCCAGAGTGGGTGTGACTGGATGTGGCCAGGGACGTGGCCTGTTGCCAGCACCAGGGTAGCTGTCCAAACTGCAAGTCGACCACTGGATGTGCTTATTCTGTTCCACGGTCTGGTTTTGGCTTGCGGCTGGAGAACAGGTCATCGCTGGTCATCTTCTCAGCCCCCTAGCTGGTCTTACCCTTGGCCTGTGCGTGGAACGTGTTCCTCTTGCGTGCCCAACTGCAACGGTGGGTGCATGAGAGGACTGCTCTATCAGCAGTCCCTGCAGGAAGTGGGGGAGGGTGCGGCATTTGCCTGTCTACTAAGACCCAACAAGCCAGACTTCATAAGAGTGAGGTGTGGGGCAGGATAGAAAGCAGCGCCTGTCCCAAGATTGGAGGAAGAGGGCCTTTGAGCCCCAGGCGCTGGATCAGGCAGCACCCTGCCGACTTGCCTGCTCATGTGGAGGGAAACCACACTATCCCTGAGCCACGCCTTCAGGGAATGCCAGCGGAGTGGGGAATTTGGTGGCAATCCTCAGCTCGTAATAGAGATGCGGCGGGGAGGGGAGGCTGCAAGACAGAAGGTTGCCTTCAGCCAGGGACGGGACCGTAGCCTTGGGGGCTCCATCTGAAGGAGCTGCGTCAGTCAGGCAGCACCCCGAAAGTGTTCTGGAGCTGCTGCTTGCAGGACAGGGCTCGGCTTTCACCGAGCAGCCCTGATGAAAGAGGTGGATCATAGGGGGTCTCTACTCCTGGCAGCTCCTGGGTGGCAACTCGGCCACCGCTTGGCAGACCCACCCAGCCTGTAGAAGTCAAAGCAGCCAGCTAGAAACCAAGTAGAAGTGGTAAAAGCATTCCCATTCCCAGTAGGAGAAAGGCAGCCACTGCGAGCAGGGAAAGTTCTATCCACATTGGTGCTGTGGCCGTCCAAGCCCAGCTGAGATCACATGCCTCCCCCCCGCCCCATCTCTGCTTGGCCTCGATAACTAGGGCTTTCCCTACTCGTGGCTTCTTTTTGCCTGCTGGGCCTGAGCTGCTGGAGGCCTCAATACCAAGGTGTATCTGATGTGCTAGGTGCCGCTTTGCCTCCATCGTTGTTTATATTAGTTCCTTCAAGTTAACAGCTCTAGGATTTGTGGCATATAAGAGTTTAAGTTAAGCCTTAACTTAAAATATTTGAAAAAGATTTTATCTTGCAATAGTAATTTCTCCAAGCTGTGAACCTGTCATCAAAACATTACTATCCAAAAGAGGAAAGTACTGTATCAATAGACTTAGGAGATCTGTAAGATTTATAGAAATAGCTTGATTAAAGGAGAAGAATCCTTACAGACCGTCGGCAAAAAAAATATTGGGGAGGGATGGAATGAAGTGTGGAATAAAGCTGTGAAAACATTAAGTTTGTAATTATTTTCTGAAGAAACTGGTTTTCAGTTTTATACACCAGTTATACTTCTATAAGAAAATTAAGTTACACGTAATATATGATATAAAGTAGTAATGGCTTTATATTTGTAAAGGATATTTCTATGCTCTCCAAACTAAATGAAGGTCTGATATAACTTTCATTCCCAACTTTTTGACATCCTTAAAAGATGATGAGATACAGAGAAGATAAATGGTTAGACAGTAGAAGAACGGCTGTTGATTTCCTACTTAAAAATCTTTCTACCAAAGGATTGCTAGAGGGTAGAACCCAGAATTTTGTCTGATTTGCTGGAAATTTTAGAAAAGAAAAACAGCAGAAACAGTAAAAATGAAATATTCTACCTTTGGGGGAAGAAAAGCCAATGTTTTTTTTCTTTGCAGCAGCTACTTTTCTCTATTTTTTGTCAATCTTGCAACCACTAGTAAGCAGAAAAGCCTGAATAAAATTACTTGTTGCTTATTATCTAGCTTTGCAAAATAAAAGGTTGCTGACAATACTTTTCACAGAGGACAAGCGATACTTACCTCTGAATGTGACATTTTTATTTTTAATAAAGTGTAGGACACAAATTTATGTGTGATTACACGAAATGGCCTTTGGAAAGTTCTGTGGCTTATATTTGTGTTGTTAAATTCTAATGGTATGTAAAGAAATGTATGTAGTAATTCTGCTGTTTAGATGCTGAACTTAACAAGTGACCCTTGGAAGTTTATAAAGTTTTAACCAAAACTGGTTTTTTTCTATTTTCATTTGTAAGAATTTATAAGTGATTTTTATTTTCAGAGTCCTCTAGATAAAGCTCAGGCTGCAAAGAACAAAGGCAACAAATACTTTAAAGCTGGAAAATACGAGCAAGCTATTCAATGCTATACCGAAGCCATCAGTTTATGTCCTTCTGAAAAAAATAGTGACCTTTCTACATTTTATCAGAACCGAGCTGCGGCTTATGAACAACTGGTATGAAAACATCTAATCTATATTTAAGTTCATTTGCGATTTAAATTCTTAGACAATCAGAAGGCACATTGGACACAGTGTTGCCCATTGCAAAAAATAAAAATAATGTATCAAATTGCCTAGATGTTAAAAATTGAAGCTTATAGAAGATAACTGAAAATAACAACTTTATGTGGTTGTAGACATGTCTCAGCTGTTATATTTTCCTGCTGCTTAAATATTCTTATCTATATTTCTGCCCCAATATATTGTACAGTTTATTTTTTTTAGTATTTTTTCAATTTAGCCCATTTGGGAGGGGGGACTACCCAGTGTAGCTAACAGTTTTTAAAATACAGAATAAAAAAAACCATACATTAAGAATTACAAGTCTGACAAAAGATTGAGCTTAAAAATCTTTATGGTAGTATACTCCACAGCTTGAAAGCAAGCAAAAATTCTATCTGCTAGAAAGCATTTGAAGACCTGGATCAGGAAAATAGCCAATGCTTTTTTGAGAAAGGGCATAATCCCCTTATACTAGACATAAGCTTTCTACTAAAATTTCCTTGGTTAACAGTATTTCCAATTAGTGGTAATGACCTATATTATAATGTTATATATCATCAAGCACCACTTTGCCAAGGTTGAAACTGCCCATCTAGTGAAACTTATCACAAGAAAGCCTGCTTAGAAACCCCTTGGTTTATATCATGTGAAGTGGACATGGACAAGATGGCAAGTTTTCTCTCTTACGGCCCTCCACTTTGGAATTTCTTGCTTCCAGAGATTTGAGCAGCCCTTTTCCTCCTGACTTTTTGTAAATCTTTTGAACAACATTGTGACCACACTTTTAGCCAGAACTTAAAAGTTTGCCATAGCCATCTAGAGAGAGTCTTTTAACAACATGAAAATATTTGCTGGCCAACACTGCTTTATTTTTTCTTTTTTTGTAGTTTTAAGAAAGTGAAAATGTGAAAATAAACGAAAAAAGAGAAATTGATTGCATGCCTAAAAAGTGATCCTTTTATTAGTGTGGGTCTAACCACTAGTCAGGGTTGCAATTAAAATGAATGAATTAATACTAGTGGTCGTAAAGTTAGAATGATGCTTGAATGAATTTGTGTCACTAATCAATGCTGTCATAAAGTACAACATCACATCACTTAGCAACAACAATTCTGGCATCCCCATTTACATCATTAACCAAATTCCACTGGTTGTTAGCCAAGGATCCATCACAACCAAGCCCAAACCATTCCAGACTTGTTTCCTCCTAGGCCTGAGTCTTGGTTCTTTCAGGATAAGGGATTGCCTCCCATCAACTCCCCCCTATTCCTCCCAATCACTGCCCTTTTGACTGCCGTGCACTTTGCCTAGCAGGGCAACAGGGAACTCCAAAAGCCATGCTGCAGCTCAGAGGCTTCTTTGCATGCTGCAGCTCTGAGGATGCTAAATGTCCCTGAATTGCAATGCAAAGTTGCAGCTGCTCCTGGAAGTCTCAGCAACCCAGTTTAGCCCAGCAATATGGCATGGTGTGAAGATGTGAAGCCATGGACACCCCAGGAAGTCCCAGACTGGCCCATTGGTCCGGGCAAAGCTATAGCCACCTCAGAAAACATAGCTGCCCAAACCCAGTACCACCTGCAGTCTGCCTCACCACCTTGAACTCCAAGACCTCTGTGCTGTGCCACTCCACCTGTCCTCTATCTTCTTGTTCCTGCTCCTAACCAAGGCATGCCTTGGTTAGACTTCACGAGGCAGCTGCTGGCCACTTGAGGCCATCCTTCCTAGATCTTGTGAGAAAACCACTACGTGCGACCTGGGAAAGAAAAATTCATGGTTAGCAGCTACCTTATGAAGAGCCAGGGTAGACATTTTTGATGAGCAGGGATCCAAAATGGTAAAATGGGGTGAGCTGGGCAGGAGTGGGTGAGTTGAAGCCAGTTTGCAGTTATAAATGCAGGCTGGCTGCCAAGCACCCTAATTTTAATCACTTGACCATAAGGGCCCAACCAGCTGCTGTAATCTCAGGGACCATTCAGAAATCACTTTGTTCAATGCCATGGCCACTGAACCAATTATCACTAAGTATTACCTGTATAACATACATAATTTTAATAACACTCATGGAATTCTCGTTGGAAGTTTATCTGATAACTTGTAACTTGCATGTATTTTAAAAGGTTTTGAGTGAGTCAAGCAGCTGTATTCTATAATTTTATTTTTCATATTATTTAAGATATATTTCCTTGAACCTCTAGTTCCTGAAGTTTAGTTTCATAATGCAATTCTGAAATTGAAAATTTTCTATGCTGCATTCCATAAAAAAGCAGCCTCTTCACTTATGTTTTAGTAATGAAACTTCATAGTAAGTAATTATGATTAGAGTTATAGAATATATTTACATTGGTTGCACTGAAAACAGTGGAGTTGTTTGAAGATGCAACAATTAGAAAAGATTATTTCATATTGAAAGCTAAAATAAAACAGCACAATATTTATATTACAAGTATTAGAAATCTATAGCAATAACACTTTTTTATTTGAACCAATAGGCTAATTAGTTATTTTTGTATCTACAGCAAAAATGGAAAGAAGTGGCCCAGGACTGCACAAAGGCAGTTGAACTTAATCCCAGATATGTGAAAGCACTTTTTAGGCGTGCAAAAGCACATGAGAAACTAGACAACAAAAAAGAATGTTTAGAAGGTGAGTATTCTGTATATTAAAATATATATTATTAAACAAAGATTAGCATTAAATGAAATCTGTTCAAGCACCTGGTGACATGAAAATTTGGAGAGGATGATTTAGGAATAAAATTTGTATAGGTGTCAAGTTCAGGAAATCAGGAGTCCCTGCAGTTCAAATGAATATATAGATTTATTGTATGCTAAAGCTATACAAGAATCTGAACTCCTAATGTCCAAAGCAAATTGGTGGTAGGTAAGATTTAATGGAATCGAAGATGGGCTGGGCTTAGATCTATTGTGGAGGGAAGGGATTCAGACTGATGACGCCTTTGACCCTTCTCTTGGGCTCAGCTGTTCAACATCAGGCTTAATTGTTCCGTTGGATATAAATGTATGTGGTAGCTGTTCCCTAGGTAGCATTTCAAGAACTAATGGATTAGACATTTCTCTTTATGTTTCCAGATGTTACTGCAGTTTGCATTTTAGAGGGCTTTCAAAATCAGCAAAGTATGTTGCTAGCTGATAAAGTTCTTAAACTTCTTGGGAAAGAAAAAGCCAAAGAAAAATATAAGGTATGATTTGTTCTTTATAATAAATGGTAAAATGGTTACATGAATATAGTTGTGCTGGTAAAATTGCAAGAATATTCAAAATAAAATTCTTTTTTTAGTAACATTAACTTCATCAATGAAATGTCATATAATTTGTATGAACAAATTGGAGTGTTATCATTAACTGACTTAAAACAAGAACTGTGAGATACCTTGTTTTGATCATGTAATAGAAGTTACTAAAATGATACTCTGGTCCAGTTTGCAGAAATCAAATACTTAAATGTGACCTTTTAACTAACTAATGCTTGAAGGCAATTGGCTGTCATGGCACCAGGATGACTACACGCTTACATAAATATGAGAAATATTGTGTATACGAGAAGCATTCCAATATATAAATATGAGATACACATAGATACATGTGATGCAGATATCATTTTAACAGAGGTATCACATATTTAAAATAAATCAGACGTTTAGAGTTCAGTAGGAAGGATTTTTGCTCCTGAACAAAGCCTCATAGGCTCCCCTCACCTCTCATCTGTAAGGCATTCCATGCTCCTTATCTAGAACTCTGTCCTCTTGACAACCCATGAGATTGCTTAATGACCTCAGCAGGTAGGGTAGGGATTGCGGTGGTTGAGTTAAACAGTCACGTGATATCTCATTTAATGATCATGTTCAAGTGACCAAGATTCTGGTTCCAATTAACGATTTTAAGTTAAGGACTACCTGTATGTAGCTTTGTGGAGAGGAAAAAAACACATCCAAAAACTTCTGATGATTTGGACCTTACCACAATAGCAGGGACAAATGGAAGAGAAATAGAAAAAGGCTATTTGAAAATAATGTTATTATTCTGTTTAAATAACCTTAAAATCATCTTAATTTTGCTAGGATCTTGGATATAAATGATTACTGTCAAATGAAATATCTGTCAATGTATGTTTTAAAAAATGTATGAATCATAGAAATATCTGTTAATGAAATATTCAGTCAGTACACCAGTATTGCAAAAAAGATCTTTTTTAGCTGGGATCTAAATAATGACAGAAACATCTCCACTGGATGAATATTTTTGAGAATGGGTTTCTTAACACTTATTTAACACAAGAAATGGAATCTTGAGCTCTGAAAAAAATCAAACAGGATGAAAAAGCTAATAATTGGAAGAAAAGTTTAGTTGGTTATATTTATAGCTAAATTCTGAACATAATTTGATATTTCTTTGATAGTGTTGGCTGGTTTGTCTTATTCAAATTATTAATGTTTACCTTTTTATAGAACCGGGAACCCTTGATGCCTTCACCACAGTTTATCAAATCTTACTTCAGCTCTTTCACGGATGACATTATATCTCAGCCTCTTCTAAGGGAAGAGAAATCAGATGAAGATAAAGATAAAGAAGGAGAAGCCTCCATAATAAAAGAAAAGTAAGTGATTGAGCAGTTAACTAAACTTCCAATACAGATTGTAGCATATGATACATAAATATATCACATTACTTTCATTATCATTTTTTATATTTTTTGAAAGAGAAATGAGCTTATGTAGATACACAGTAAGGGCTTTTACTCGCTGTGAGACGCAGCTTATTTTTAGCTTATTGTGGCCACATTTAGTAACAGAATGGTGAAAAGTCATTCTGTGAGAATAATTGATTTTCAGTGGAGTGGAGAAACATGGCAATGCCAAAGGAGATGGCTATTAAAATCCCACTCTGTGTTCCAGACCAAGAAGCAGTTCCCCTAAACACAGGAAAAGCGAGAGGCTACAGTCTTCTGTATTAGTGGTCCACAACCTTTCCAGATTTGTGGACTGGCCGGGGGGAGAGGGAGAAGGGATGGTTCAGTGTGACTGGCAGGGGCATGAACACCCGTTGTTTGCCCAGCCTGATTCCGAAGGGACTGAGGCCCGGTAGTGGGCCATAGCCCATAGGTAGGCAATCCCTGTTCTATGCTGTTTGCTGTTACATCAAGGACACATCAAGATAGTTAAGAGTGGTGAAGACAAAATTTAGGAATGGGAAAGAATCTGGGATGGAATAGAAAGTAAGAGGAAACAGTATGAAGAAATGAATTCCTAAGTTTACTCTCACAAATTTTGCAAGATTGTACACTTTTGGCCATTTACTTCAGTTAAAATTCCATACATAATTTGGAACTCTGTATTACAGCTCATGGCTCTTTACCTGTAGCTGACTTATTCAATCTGTAGCAAGAAGCCTCTAACTGAAATTCTAGACTTTTCATATCAGAATATACAGTACTAAGAACAACGGTCCATTTGTCTGATTTGATATTTATTTAATTACTAAATTTGTTTGCCACCCATCTCATTTCAAAGCGAGTATGAAGCTGGATGTCTTTGGAGATTCTCAGTCATCCAGGTCATGATTCTCTCAAAAGTGCTTTTTTTTATCAAAAAAGCACTGGCGTGGACATAGCACTATTTTATCTGCATTGTATCATAGATACATTTGCTCCCACCATAGTCTCTGTTGGCCTTAACAGTGATTAAATCTGAGGTTTGAGGATACTTTACTTTCTTATAGTTTTGAATGATTGTTCAGATACTTGAATGAAAATTTGTTTTAAAAAATTAAAGACAGAATATCTGAAATCTGGTTTTATAGAAAGTATCAAATGCACAAGCAATTCACCTTGTTTAGTTTTGCTGAAGGTAAGAATATGAATCTGTATAATGACAATCCTTTTAATTTCGAGCCATCCAATTAACCAACTCGCAATCCTTTTGATTGGGAGCTGCCCAGAGTTGATTAAAATAATAATAGACAATCTGTAGAAATGGACAGATTTGCACATATTTAGAATTGCTTGGTTCAACATAGTGTTATATGCATTGGGAATTACTAGAATCTTACTAGTCCAATATTATTACAAAATGTCTAAAGAGAATTTTCTTTCATCTAAGTTTTTCAGAAATAGCTTGTATATGGTTTTGATTAGAACTAGAGAAACATTTCTCTTGCATATTAGTAACTGCTTTTCACGTTTCTTTCAGCTGTGGCTATTTAAAGGCAAAGAAATATATGAAGGAAGAAAACTATGACAAAATAATTAGCGAGTGTACTAAAGAAATTGAAGCTAAAGGAAAATATATGGCAGAAGCTTTGCTATTAAGAGCTACATTCTATTTACTTATTGGTAATGCAAATGCTGCCAACCCTGATTTGAATCAGGTTATTGTTATGGAAGATGCAAATGTAAAGGTAAGTGTTTTGTAGATTTTACAAAACATTTCTTAGTGGTGATAGTGATATTCAAGAAGAGAAGTGATTGTGTTTTTCTCTTATTATCTCCAGCTCTACCTTCATGTGGTTTTCAGGGGAAATCAAATTTTTATAACAGATGTGAAGTTTGCAAAAATCCCTCCCCTCTCTAGAAGGGGAAACCCTGATAATTCTAGGGAAGCAATTGAGAATATTTTATGGTGGGCTGAAAAATATTTTACATTTTGCCTTTAGAGCTGCCTGTTTTCACTTGAGAGTATAACAGGATTAACTCTTTGCTACCCATACTCTCTGCTCTAGACTTCAGAATGGAATGTTTAATGTTCAGTGTTTATTGTAGTAAATAGTTCCTTCAAGTATTCCACTTCTCAAATGTTGCTTTTGATAAAAACTCTTGCAGTCATTTTTTCCTGGCCTGGAAATAATACTGTTTGCTGTATCATCCCTTTTTAATGCCTCTTCGTGGAGGTCCTGCAACTGTTGATGACCCTTGGCTGTCGTAAAGTACACCAGTCTGAGTGCACTGCTAATATGCTTTCTGTAGTTACTTGTTTAGACTATATGTGATGTGTTTTAATTCTTATGAGTATCTATATTAGTTTTCACTGAAGGAATATTAGCTATCAAGGGTTTAGAAGCTCTATGAATTAGAGATGGTATTATTTTGAGAAATAACATACATAAGTCTCCAGCATTGTGTACAAGCCATTTTGTGACAGGGACAAAAAAGGTTCAAAAGAAGAGACTTAAAATTTTATCTGAGCTGCCAGTGCAGAATTTTTAAATCTAAAAAGAAACTGTTAAAAAGATACTTCCGTAATAAAACTGAAATATATAGGAAAAGAAATCCATAACAGTTTTAATTCTTCTCAACAGCTTCGTGCTAATGCCCTCATCAAACGAGGAAGTATGTATATGCAGCAGCAACAGCCTGTGCTCTCTACTCAAGACTTTAATATGGCTGCTGATATTGATCCTCAGAATGCAGATGTTTATCATCATAGAGGACAGGTAGGGATTATTCTTACCACCTTAATATTTTTCTCATCTCATCCGATGTTTCATTGTATGGATAACTCCAGGAGAAAACTTGCAACAGACTGAAAATAGTAAGTGGTAACTACTGTAATTGTGTACTGAATATTGAAGTGATAATTCTACATTCATCAGTACCTTGGCAGAGATACAACTTTAATATTAATGACATGAGAGATGCTACATGACTTGTAAACATCTGCTAGGGTTCTAAAGAATTCAGCCATGTAATACAGGTTGAGTCAGTATGTTTTTCCTGGTAACAGTATTATAGTGGAGATTTTACTTTCATTTGATAAATTATGCTGGAGGTTTTCATCTTTTTCAGCTAAAAATTTTGCTTGACCGGGTGGAAGAAGCCGTAGAAGATTTTGATGAATGTATCCGTTTGCGCCCAGATTCTGCCTTGGCACAGGCACAAAAATGTTTTGCTTTGGTGAGTATTTGAAAGTTTGTTAGGTTTTATTGTAACGATATGTCACAAGCTGTTGGAAAAATAATATTATTTGTAGAAAGTTTAGAAGTTAACAATTACCTGGGAGCAAGTATGTAGGCTTTATACTAAGGCTTTAATTTTCTTTTAACTCAATAATTCTTTTTCTTTACAGTATCGTCAAGCTTATACTGGAAATAATACTTCACAAGTACAAGCAGCAATGAAAGGTTTTGAGGATGTTATTAAGAAATTTCCAAGGTGTGCTGAAGGCTATGCATTGTATGCTCAGGTACATAATTTCTTTAGTCCCTTATTTAAAATCTCATGTGCTATCATGAACCAGCTCAGTATCAAATATTCTTGTAAGAGATGTTACATGCAAAACACAATAGGAGATCATGCAAATATGTAAGTGCTAATGACTAAAAAATATATTAGGAGAACATAGCATGGCAATTTCAGAGGGCCCTGGGTGAAATGGATTATCTGGAACTCTTTCAATTGGTTTTCTTTCATACCTGGTTATGCAACAAAAACAGCGTTTATCGCATTTGTAGATGAGACCAGGATTTTGGCTCCTTTTATGAAGGCCAGTCCCAATTGTAGCAGGTCCAGCCCACAGCTTCTCCTTTGTGATGCATCACAGGGCTTAGTACTTAATACTCTCGACAATCTTTTTAATATCTTCATGAAGCCACTGGGTGAGATCATCCGACATCCCAGGATGAAGTATCATCTGAGTGCTGATGAGGCTCAATAATATATCTCCGTCCCGGGTGGCCCAAGTGTTACTGTCACTACCCTTTTTGCAGTCCTGGAGGCTTGAGTGGATCTGGATGGTGGAGAACAGACTTCAGCTGGACTCTGCCAACAATAAGTGGCTATGGGTGTGATCTAGGGATCTGGAAGTTTAGCAACTTCAGTTCTGGATGGGGTTGTGCTGCTTCAGACAGACCCATGCACAACACAGATTCTCCTAGGTCAGTGGTTCTCAACCTTCCTAATGCCGCGGCCCTTTAATACAGTTCCTCATGTTGTGGTGACCCTCAACCATAAAAATATTTTTGTTGCTACTTCATAACTATAATTTGTCCCCCTCCACTGGCCCGCTTGGACCTCGGGACCCCAAACCCTCTGCTTGGGATTATGGGGGGAGGAGACCGAGCTCCCAGGCTGTCAGTAGGGATGGGGAGGAAGAGAGCCCCGGGACTGGCAAAGGCACCCTTGGCTGCCCCATTGCAGGCAGTGCCCCTTGGGGCTACACGGTGCCTAGGTGCCCAGACTCTCCTTCTCCCCATCCTCCTGCTCTCCATCTTCCTTTCTTCACCTCCTTCTCTTCCTCCTCTACATCTTCCTTTCTTCACCACCTCCTCCTCCTTTCCATCTCCCTTCACCTCATTCTCCTTCTCTCCATCTTCCTTTCTCCTCATCCTCCTCTCCATCTTCACCTTTCATCTTTCTTTTTCTTTCTTTCTTTCTTTCTTTCTTTCTTTCTTTCTTTCTTTCTTTCTTTCTTTCTTTCTTTCT